>OZ024866.1:4861471-5008971 GCA_964017155.1 Oasisia sp. SBJ-2009 | reverse complement strand
TCACGACAATTAATTTACTCTTAATGCTGGGGAGATTGGGGTTAGCTCTAACAGAGGGCTTGCATATAAAACCGCTAAGCCAAACGAATCAGCAAAGCGGTATTAAATTCTTCAAAAACATTACCCGCGTTTGCAGCTTTTTTGCAATTGTGTGTTTTGTGAGCAAGTCGCTGTCGAGGCAAGTTATAACATTTTTCACAGGGCAAACTGTAATATCTCTAAAACATATCCCATAAAACTTGTAGTTTTCCTGTGTCACCATTAACATTATTTTTAAATATAAAATCGAAAATGGCACCCGCCATAATATTGTTCTTCATCATAATGGGTTGTAGATCCAGCATAGATGCGCACTAGTAACAAAACATGCCGTTACGAAGTTCTAGAGAACTTTTAGGTTTGGCTGATCTGCTATAAATAACAACAAACCCATTCTCATAAGAGGAACGTTGGGGTAGAAGACGCCATTCTATAATTTCTTCGTGAAACATACACCCATCTAGATAAAGCCGGGTGTTTTGTCAGAATCCTGTTTATAGATTATTCTTCGGAGTTCAACACTATGCAACCTAATTTGCTAGCGGAAACATTGATTAGCTTGATTAAAAAAATAAGTACGCATTTTAATTTTAACTGACTGTGCATACTTGTTAAACTATTAACGCATTACCCATCTGGACCCAAAAGTACCGGATTGTAAATGGACAAACGATTGGTTTGGACAAAGTCATTGTGTGACTGATTGTCTTCCGTGTTAACGGATCTCAGTTTATCAGATACGGGAATGTTTTGTCTCATGGGAAAACAATATTCACATCCAAAGAACATGTAGTCTTGTCTCCGGTATTGTTTACTATATACACTGATGATTTTAAGAGCAGTATTCCATGTTCATCCCGTACAAGTACAATAAAACCTTGTTTGGGAGTCGACCGCTTCTGGGCAGAAAAACCGATCCCTCAAGACAGGCCCGGTGGTCTCTCATTACATGTTGTAAACAATTCATGTTGGTATAATTATGAACATATATGTGTGTGTGTGTGCGTGTGTGTGTGTGTGTGTGTGTGTGTGTGTGTGTGTGTGCGTGCGTGCGTGCGTGCGTGCGTGCATGCGTGCGTGCGTGCGTGTGTGTGTGTTACTAACAACTAAATTAGTAGTTACATTTTTTAAATAATGAACCAATATAAAAAATATTGAATGTAAATTTAAATGCATATAATTGTAACTTGCAAATAAAAAACAGCATGACATTTCAGTCTAGACATTGTATTGGATTTTGCCACCATGTGCCGCTTTGATTTGATCAAGGTTACAAATATGGTCGTTAGGCGAGGCCCCGGCGGCACGTTTTGACGCCAGAGCAGAAGTGAATGTGTGGGGATGTGCAAGCGGGTCGGGTTAGCGATATTTTCAGTGAACGCACGTTGACATGGTAATTACTTCAGATAAATGTGACGCTCTGATATCGTTTTGTGTGTGTGTGATTATAGATGATCGTGGCGGGAAAATTGAATACAGAGCAGAGCAGCTCTGACAATAAGGGCTGAACTCGTCATTGTTGCCAGATCAAAAGTGGATGTATGGGAACGTGCATGCATGTCCGGTTGGTTGGATCAGAGATACCTACAGGCGGCGTTGGCAATGCGCTCGCAAGTCGGCCTTCTTGTGTCCGTGTATAAGACTTATACCGCTTTTTCGTTTTTCGTTTTCAAATTTGCGAACAAAAAACGAATTCCTTTTTTGTTTTTCGCTTTCAAATTTACGAACGAAAAACTAATTCCTTTTTCGTTTTTCGTTTTCAAAAGTGAAGTAAGAAAAACGAATTCGTTTTTCGTTTGTGCATTTAGAAAGCTTCGGCCACACTGTCACTTCGGGTAGCCGGTAAAAGTTGGTAGTTTCGGCGGGATATTGTAGTTGAAGACCTACTTAGTGTAATGATATTATAATTTTATTATAAATATAAACATAAAACATTACCCGCATACTTTCAAAATTGGCAGATAACAAAAACCAGAAATATACATAATCATTTCACACCAGCACACAGCACAATACATACATTCATGACATAATAATACTTTCCAAAAAAAAGAATATTAGATATAGTCTGCCACACACACAATAAACAACACCTATTTTTAAAAATCAAAATACAACCACTCACAGTTTAAAAAGATTAATACATTATGTAAAGCAGCATATTACCCAAGGATACAAACATACTTGTGCAGTTGTAAATTAGTACATATGCAAAATAATAATGAATTAACACGTTATACATGGTCCTAGATACAATTGGGCTATTCGTAATGGTCCGTCAATGGAATTCAATAATTAAATAAAAGATAGCTAATTAAAAACCCAAAGTGGCCCCTATAACTATTTATTAATCATAATAGGGGCCTCCTAAGCCAAATATATTACTATTGCATCACATAATTGCAGTTACAAAATAAATACATCTACTCTCTATTGATCCATCTATCGATTTATCGATTTATCTATCTATCTATCTATCTATCTATCTATCTATCTATCTATCTATCTATCTATCTATCTATCTATCTATCTATCTATCTATCAATCTATCTATCTATCTATCCATCCATCCATCCATCCATCCATCCATCCATCCATCCATCCATCTATCATCTATCTATCTATCTATCTATCTATCTATCTATCTATCTATCTATCTATCTATCTATCTATCTATCTATCTATCTATCTATCTAAGTATCTATCTATGTATATATATATATATATATATATATATATATATATATATATATATATATATATATATATATATATATATATATACCTGCTGTGATAAACTTTTCTTTCGGCGATTGACAACTCCAGCTTCACGACAGATCTCAGTGAGTGTAATGTCATCACCCAACCTCTCGGTGATGTGTGCAGCCACGTCCTCTTGTCATCGACATCTGTGGACGCAACGTTACCACTTCGGCCAGCATTCGCGACCTTGGCGTGCACCTCGATTCAACTTTGTCGATGACCGCATACGTAAGCCGTACCTGCCGGACTGCCTACGCCCAACTTCGTTGTATAGCGCAAATACGATCTGCGCTAACTCTTCGAGCATGCAAGACACTTGTTCATGCGTTAGTCACGTCGCGACTTGATTTGGGTAATGCTGCCCTGTACGGCATTACTGGAACGCTGTTGTATAGACTTGAAATGGTCCAGCGTTCAGCAGCGCGCGTCATCCTACGTTTACATCGCCGTGACCAACACAGCATGACGGAGGCTCTGCGAAAGTTGCACTGGCTACCCGTGACACAGCGTATTGATTTCAAACTGCTGACTTTTATGCACAGCGCCGTGCATGCTAACGCTATCTGGCTGATCGAATCACGCCGTACGTTCCCCATCGCAGTCTGCGTTCGGCTGACCAGGCTCTCGTCTGTGTTCCAAGGGTCAACCTAAAACGTTTCGGGCGACGAGCCTTTTCATGTGCGGGACCTGCACTGTGGAACTCGCTTCCATTTTATCTCAGGAAACATCAAGATTCCGGACATTTTATGAAAGATCTAAAAACGTTTTTCTTTAAACAGGCATCTTCGTAATTTATTCTAGACATTTTAGAAAGAACATGAACACTTTATATTTTAAATGAGCGTATATTTACTTTTTTACTTTTTGTGTGCATTATTTTATCAAAATGTGTACTTATAATTTGCTGAACTGTTGTAATGTATTTAATTTTTAAGCTATTTTACTTGTACACACCCCTGAATTTACTATGTAAAGAGATGAGGTGTTTAAATAAAAGTATTATTATTATTATTATTATTATAAACTACTGTAACACATCTGTATATATATATATATATATATATATATATATATATATATATATATATATATATATATATATATATATATATATATATATATATACATACATAATTACATATATATATATATATATATATATATATATATATATATATATATATATATATATATATATATATATATATATACAGATGTGTTACAGTAGTTTATCACAGCAGGTTGAGTATAGTTTATTAAATTTCGAAACATGAAAAGCAGCGCCGAAACGACCAATATTCACCTATAGGTACTTAGATATACCACTTCGCCGACGCAATTTCTGCGAGTTTGTTTTCAAAACGCTGCCAGTGCGACCGAAATATACCGCCGAAACTACCAACTTTTACCGACTACCCGAAGTGGCAGTGTGACCAAGCTTCCTAAATGCTAAAACGAAAAACTAATTCGTTTTTCGTTTGCAAATTTTAAAACGAAAAAAGAAAATACGGTATATACACGGACCTTCTTGCCAGAGCTGCTCTGTGGGTATCTCTCATAAAAATGTCCCCGCCAAGATCGTTTAAATCACTCAGAAACTTGTATCAGAGCGATGCCCAATTGCCATAACTTGGCGAGGAAATTGAGAACTACTTTTATATATCATGAGTTTTTATAACTAGTCCTTCTTATAGCCAGCCTTTGAAGCTGGCTGGGTTGAGAACGAGATAATTGAGATATCAATTATGTGTTCGTGTGACAATTACTATCTGAATAGATCGCGCTCGGTTGCTCCATGTAATACTAGTTTTATGTTACACCAAATAGGGGCCTAGATGCTAATTATACCGCAATAAACATTATCGTACCGTCGGTGTGTAGTTTTTGTGTACAGCTTGGTGTGTGGCATTTGACACCTAGCGGTAGCAGAAAGACGGACGGTTATAGATCTGCTGATAAGTGAATGCTATGCGCGTCCGGCAGCAGTCTGGGTAGATACCACCATTAATTTACCATAGGCGGCCATTGAAACGTTTCTTTGATTTCCCGCCAGGTTTTTATATCAATGTTATTGAAAAGTTCACACACTAAGTAGCCTCCATTCACACATATCATATATAAAATTCGTGAAAATGACATATCTTTTTCTCCTACAATCCAATCTCTAACCTGACACCCCTCCATTTCTGCTCCAATCAGCCGGCGATTGCCCATGTTGACACCTCTAGGCCGAACTACAACTGTATACATACGCGCGTGGTCACTGTCTGACAAATGTCATTATTTCACAGCTCTGATGCCATGCTGCACAAAAAAATTATTTCTACTCAACCAGTCCTACATTCATTGCTTCCAGGAATTTACAAAAACTGCACAATGCAGTTCTTTTAAGCAGGACTACTATGGGTAATGGCGTAGGACTCCATTTGGTGGTATGTCCCCGTCTGCGGTATCGGGAGAGGGGGGGGGGAGGCGGCGGGGGGGGGGGCGAATATGGACAATAGGCACTTATGTAAGCGGCAAGTGTAGCGCTGGAAGTAGGAGACAGCGCCAAGGACGGCTGTGAACGTGTTACTGGGCTGAGGTCAACACAAGGTTAACATTCGCTGCCAAGCAGTGGCACAGCCTGGATTTTGCATTGGAGGGAGCCATCCGGCACCCATGCAAACTGTTTTATAATATTGATATACATACATACGTATATATATATATATATATATATATATATATATATATATATATATATGTATATATATATATATATATATATATATATATATATATACATATACATATATATATATATATATATATATATATATATATATATATATATATATATATATATATGTATATATATATATATATATATATATATATATATATATATATACATATACATATATATATATATATATATGTATATGTATATATATATATATATATATATATATATATATATATATATATATATATATATATATATATACGTATGTATGTATATATGTATTATATAGTTAGCACAAGGTTAACATTCGCGCATAACTTTTTAGAATTGACTTGATACACTAATCTAAATTGGAGAAAACACTCGGAGAAAATATCAAATAAGTGTTCAATAATAGTTGCTATATTAAATAGATTAAAACATGTATTACCATTAGACATAAAAGTGTTATTATATAAAACCATAATATTATCACATATAAATTATTGTATTATGATTTGGGGATATTAAAGAAATAAAATTACAAGCATCCAAAAAAGGTAGAGCGAATAATAACCTTAAATACGTATAACTTACATACGGAACCATTTAAAATAACAATTAGGCTTCTGAAAAATGTTTTTAAGGTTACAAGAAAAAGTTACATACTGGATACAGAATACTGATCAGACAAATTAGCTGCATAGGATTGGTTTTCAATGTTATGATCTTACAGCTAATATGTCCTCTATCTCATCGGGAAAAGAGACATAACACCATTAAAAACACGCAGACATAACCCTACTAGGAAATAACACTAAAAAACCTGGACATAAGCCCACCCGGAAAAAAGTACCCAGCGGCAGGGGGGGTCATTGCCCTCAATCCCGGAAAAAATAGGATGCTGGGGAACGGAGGACCAATAGCTGGTAATTACTATGTCGACATGTGTTCCCTGAAAATATCGCCAGCTGGATGTGCATGCACATCCCCACACATCCGCTTCTGCTCTGGCAATAAGCGTGGAAGTCGTCCTTATTGTCATTGCAAAGCTGTGCGGAGATGTGCATGCACGTCCGGTTGACGATATTTTTAGCGAACACATGTCGACATAGTAATTACTTCAGATAAATGTGGCACTCTGATATAGATTTTTTAGTGATTTATACGATCTTGGCGGGGGAATTGAGATCAGGGAGATCCGCAGAGCGGCTTTCTGGTGGCAACAAACGTAGACGTCGCTCTGACAATAAGCAGGGAAATCGTCCTTATTGCCATAGCAGAAATGGATATGTGAAGATATGAAAGCACGTCCGGTTGGCGATATTTTCAGCGAACGCACGTCGACATATTAGTTACTTCAGATAAATGTGATGCTCTGATATAATTGTATGAGTGATTTAGATTATCGTGGCGGGGAAATTGAAAACAGAGATACAAAACTATATCAGAGCGTCATATTTATCTAAAGTAATAACTATGTCGATGTGTGTTCGCTAACATTATTGCGAACCGGACGCGCATGCACATCCCCGCACATCCACTTCTGCTCTGGCAATAAATATTGTTTCCGCGCTTATTGCCAGAGCTGCTCTCCGCGGGTTTCTCTGATCTCAATTTCTCCGCCAAGAAAGTCTAAATCACTCACAAGATCTATATCAGAGTGCCACATTTATCTGAGGTAATTACTATGACAAGTGTTCGCTGAAAATATCGTCATTTGGATGTGCATGCACATCCCCACACATCCATTTCTGCTTTGGCTATAAGCTGCTCTGGCAAATCAATGTTGCAAATTATCTGGCGAATAAATCACGATCCATTAATTTGAAGACTTGTACCATTGTAAAGAATACTACGTTATCGTACGATTTAGTGATACTAAATATTAGGTGGTAAAGATTGCTTGACCGATGACAGGCCGCACAAGACAAGGTTTACTGTGCTCTGATGACACTGGTTTAGCAGATTTCTCAAACTCAGTGTCAGATAACATTTTAACTGTTAAGACCCAGGACACTGAAGTGACAATATGGTGTAAAGATAACTATTTGGATTTGAATATGGACAAGATATGGGATATTGTAGTAGACTTTATAAAGAAGGGATCGTGAGTGAGTTTATCATTGAGGGTATGAGTGTGGATAGAGTTAATCAGTATGAATGTCTAAGAATTTGTTTAGATAACAAATTAATTTTTGAATGCAACATCAACTACATTTTAAAAGAAATGTCGTCAGAGAATGTTCTGAATGTTCACATTGAGATATTTGGTGTGCGTCCTAAAACTCTAGATGTTCTATTGTAGCTTCAATTGAATTTATTTTAACAAAATATGTTTCAGACATGCCACATTTTTGAGATGGCAATCCGTATTTTTGACCTAAAATTCTGTAAGAATCCGTATCAATCCGTATCTCTAATTAGATCTGCCAGTTAACTGGCCTAAGGTATGAAGACCTTTTCAAAACGTATGTGTATGTGTTTGGAATGTCATTCTGCACCACTCCCGCTAAAAAAGGAGTCAGATATATTTTTTAAATTGTGTTTTAGATCAATTTAATGCCGTTCAGTCGACGTAAATAAGCCGATGTCACATGGCGCGAGTAGTTAACGCAGCCCCGACACATCGGGGCCTCAAACCCCGGCTTTGTCAAAGGCGATGTCTGGCGTATGCATTGCGAAGTCGAAAAAAACCATTAGCTATATATTATAAATGTATTGCTCACGCCCAGTGACATCGGCTTATTTACGTCGAATCGACATTAAATTTATATAAAACACAATTTAAAAAAAATGATATCCGACTTCGTTTTAGCGGGTGTGATGCAGAATGACATTCCAAACAAACACATACACATCGAAAAAACGTGGTAACACTGTTTTGAAAAGGCCTTAATAATTTAGGCCAGTTAACTGGAAAATTACCGACGTTTTAGTTCACTTCAGCACGTTTAAACTGCGTACAGCAAAACAGACAGTGTCATCAAATAACAACAATTTATCTCAGCAGTTCGCGCGTATATCGAAGTTTCATTGGCAAGCGTCAACATCTTGAAATCAGAAATACAGGCGATTTCGCGGCGTCGAGCTCCATTTCCTGTACAGCTTTTCATAATCGTCACGCGCCTGCCACGCGCCCAGTTCACACCCGTTGAACAACCTGCGCAAGTTTTCAGAACAACACGTTTACCAGCGCGCCATCTATTAAGCGTTACAATAAACTAATCGGTGGTTTAGTTCGTTCGTTTCGAATCGATTTATTTAGTCACTAACAGTAAACGATTATTCCAGTGTGCTGTGGTTTTGTGACGCATATAAGGACATAATGTGGTTAAAAATAATTTATCCATAACTTTAGTTAAAATCCGTATCAAAATGGAGTACGGCCGCATCACTTAAAAAACCGCCAAAATCCGTATCGGATACGGGTAATTCGTATCATGTGGCAAGTGTGATGTTCTTGTCTGCTAGTAGGGCACTTTGAGTGTAAAGAGAGGCATGTTGAATTGGGAAGTACGGTTGTGTGAGTGAGGCAGGCTGGACTACGTCAGCCGTACGAATGAAACGAGAGCCAAAAGAATGGATTCACAAATCATGAGTAACTTTTGTCACATCCTGTCACACTATTACGACACACTGCCACCAGATACGAGACTTGGAGCTTTTATTGCAAAGAAAGCGAATACATATAAAACGATTTTCCTTATGTCAATTGAGATTATTATTCAATCATAAAGCCATCTCAAACTGTACCATTTTCTGGTGTTAGTAAGGGGTATGTTTATAACGATGTCATGTTTTAGTAGTTTTTTTATGGTGTTGTGTCTGCGATATATACTGACTTTGATAACATGGCATTATTTATTTACTATTTATGTATTGCTATCTCATTATTGATTTTGTATTTATTTATTTATACCTGACTGTAAATTGTTTATTCACTTTGTCACTCCACCATACCCAGTATGAGTATGGATGAGGAAATGAATGTGTGGAACATAAGTCATTTTTATTTCACTGCGACGGCCTATGTGATTACTGTTTTATGTACCGACCACAATGAAAAATGTAATACAGTAATGTTCATCTTATATCAATAACTGGCTATTCTCAATTACCCAGTAAACGATACGAAAACAGTTTCAACTGAAACCTGAACGAATTCCTTCATAAGATATCAATGTTATAAATCCTTTCGGGACATCGAGCGATGAGACACGCTTTTACATTTCTTTAGTCTCAGTCCAGGTGATTCCTTTTTCTGTCAAGTCTTTTAGAAATGTTTTGCTCCAAGGCTTAGTGGGTCGCTACCGTATATTTAATATAATTCATGCAAACAGATTGTTTCAATACGGTTATTTCGAGTGAAGCACTTACACTTTTAATATGAGAAAAATACGTTGCCGTGAAATTCCTCTATAGCATCGTTATTCGCGTCATGTTCATCATGAACTGTGCAGCCGTAGTGTCCCATGGTTTGACAAAAGCTTTAGTATGCTGTTTCCGGATTTGCTCGTCTTACTCTATCCTCTGCCAGATGGTACGTACCCTTCCATTATTTGTCTAGTTCGTCTTTCCCGCGTCTTGCCGCTCTTCCTTATTTCCCATCGTAATATTTCCAGGTGATAATACGCGATGTCCACCTGTCATCTAATATTCTGCTAGTGTGCCCTACCCAGGTCCACTTCCGTCTTCTGATTTATTCAATCTTGTCTGCGACCTTTGTCTTCTCTCTTACCCTGATGTTTGTTTTTATGTCCCGATTTGTATGTATAAAAACTGCGTATGAAGCAAAGTATGTGTATATTTAAACATGCAATGCTCCCTTAACTAATCACTACATAATTTAACCGACTTAACTGTTTAATTATTTGCATATGTAATGTTTAAACCCAGCCATGATCACAGTTTTTGCACGAGATCGCAATAGTTTATCTTGCGAGACGGTAATGCAGCGATTGTGTGTGGATCGTGGACATTTGACCGATGTTACTATAATAGTTTATCTCTATTATAGTCTTCGGGATTGCACTACTTACAGACATACGTACGGCGATATGCTGAAGAAGGTTTCCAGAAACATGTTGCTCTATAGGCCTACCTAAAGTTTATCAAACATGATGTAAAGTTTGTACAACGGACGAACGTGGAATATTTTGTGCCCGTGTGAACGGATCACTAATTGGTATGTACATATTGGTCAATGACCCTATAGTGTATGATTGCTAGGTGCATTCTAAACAGTCGATTACTCGATATGAATATGGTATTCCATGAAAACAAGTTGTAATAGAATCAACGTACGGCATTCATGAACCTGTTTGTAAAGATCCAGTGGTGACTCGTACTAACAAGCATGAACATGATGACCTGACTATATTGTGTATGTGTCGAGTCTTTAATTTGCAGTCGTAACTTTTGATAACCGAACCTGGCAGCCGTCTAATTAGAAACAATTGTTCGCTCAAACGTGTTTGAATTACGTAGCCAAACTATTGAAAAGACGCCGATAGTATCGTTGCTTTACAGACAGATAACGGTAACTGCCGGTGGTGTTGACTTGCAGAAATAAGCCAGTATAATTGGTGTCAGGCTACGCCCCTTGAATGCCTGTAGGCCCTTTACCGGGCGTATTGAGATTGTGCATTAGATGAATATCTATATAAATAACACATTTGCACCAAACCACGCCTGAGAACTGGGACGAACATTTGACTAGAGTTGTGATAATTTGACGTTGTATTTATTAGAAATTTATAAAAGGCATTGTGTGAGCGTGCGTGTATATATATATATATATATATATATATATATATATATATATATATATATATATATATATATATATATATATATATATATATATATATATATATATATGTGTGTGTGTGTGTGTGTGTCTGTGTGTATGTGTGTGTGTGTGTGTGAGAGAGAGAGAGAGAGAGAGAGAGAGAGAGAGAGAGCGTGCATATATGTGTGTATTCGACGTTTAGAAATTAAAAGTATTTGTATTTAAATACTTTTCTAAGGTATTTGACATTTTCAAATACTTTCAAATACTTTTTCAAATACTCTGTTAGTACCAACAACTGTTTTGCGATCATATGTAATGTCTGCCAAACTGATTGCCCTCACTGCAAATCACCTTTCACGAAACCAATTGTTTTCAATCTTCAAAATACCCATTGATTACAACTACAATGTGTCTTTCACCAGTACGAATTACTGAAGAAGACACTTGACAGCAGGTAGTTACCACAACATTTGTTTGCTCAGAGCCAGCGGACGGATTGCCACTTGACAGTGACCATAAGTCATTGTTCTTTAGCCAGGCTCCAAGCTGGCACCAGGCTGTTCTGGTCTCCAGGCTGTCCTTCAAGTTGAACTGTCACACTTCCTGACAAGATCTCTTTTGGGAGCAACACAACCATTTTATTATGGATCTACTAACTTAACTTAACAACATACATATACATATATGTACATAATATGGCTGTTACCTCTGTGGATAGAGCTTTCTGACTCAGTTGTCACTGTAATGTAGTTAGCTATAACACGACTCCATAGCCGTGGTCTATAATTATGTCGTTGTATGAACAAAACCCTTATTATGCCAATAAACTAAATGTCTTGATATATGGGTTTCTTTTCTTTCACCTATATAGTAATATATCCTGGTGAAAAGTGTTTGAAAAAGTATTTGAAATACTTTCCAATGTATTTGTATTTAAATACTTTGAAATATATCCTGGTGAAAAGTGTTTGAATATTTGAAATACTTTCCAATGTATTTGTATTTAACTACTTTGAATCCCTCAAGAGTATTTGTATTTAAATACATTCAATGTATTTGACCCCATGTCTGGTGTATATATGCGTATGTGTGTGCGTATGTATTTGTTTGTGTGTGTGTGTGTGTGAGCGCGTGCACGCGGGAATGCGTGCAGATGGGGATACGTGTTTGCCTTTATGCAATTTGGCACTGCTCTTGTGGACAGGAACTTGATACAAAACATTACTTAGCACACAAGAGCATATTGATCGATGACTCCGCTGCTAACTGCTTTCCAAGGAATATATTACATTAACGGTGTTTGTGTAGATAACGTTAATACAACGACAATCTAAACTATATGCGTCTAAGTACGGGTGAACGTGAGTGCGTGTGTGTTCGTGCGTGTGTGTTCGTGCGTGTGTGCGTGTGTGCGTGTGTGCGTGTGTGCGTGTGTGCGTGTGTGCGTGTGTGCGTGTGTGCGTGTGTGCGTGTGTGCGTGTGTGCGTGTGTGCGTGTGTGCGTGTGTGCGTGTGTGCGTGTGTGCGTGTGTGCGTGCGTGCGTGCTTGCGTGCGTGCGTGCGCAGTCAAAATACGATCGACGATAAGCAGCATTGCGGTTTCTTGCAATATGCAATTAGTTGTTGGTCAGTGACTCCGGTTAGCTGCTAAATAAATGCGTTTGTGTTATTCATGCCGAAACACGGCTTGAATAATTGGTGTCTGAGCACGTTGTCTTATGGTCGTGGGAACGTATGTTTGTGTGAAGTTTTATTTTATAAAATTAACTCGTTCTGTATTTTGCTTTGATTAGTGTTCGTTTTCGCATGATGCGAGCGCGGGGGATACCTAAATAAATATAATGACAATTTCTCGCCAAACATTAACGCAACATTTACTTCTTCAATGCACTGGCTATAAAGACAGAGACTGAATTATTCGTATACGCCTTGTTTATAGTTTTTGCGGCATCCCATAATATATACATATATACACACACACACACACACACACACACACACACACACACACACACACACACACACACACACACACACACACACACACACACACACACACACACACACACACACACACACACACACACACACACACACACACACACACACACACACACACACACACACACACACACACACACACACACACACACACACTACTAGAGTTGGAGCTTATATACAAATATATCAAATGATGGATGAACTAATTTTATGATGAACTGCTTTTATTATTTATTTATATATTATTATTTTTAGGATATGTAAATTATATTCCTTTATAATCATATATATATATATATATATATATATATATATATATATATATATATATATATATATATATATATATATATATACTGTATACATATATAATATTTAGAACTTGTTTTGTTCTACTCTCTTGTAAACATACTTTATTTATTAATAATTTTACCTCTCGGGCTATGAAACATCACAAGAGAATTCCCCATGAGGGATAAACAAAAGTATTTGATTCGATTTGATTTTGGCTTTGATATCATGAAATCTCATAGCTGAAGAATGAATAGTGTTACCCTTTTTACGAAAACCCCGAATTATGATTTGTTTTTATCTTATTTATAATTCCAATAAGTATGTAGTTTATGCTGATATATTTTGGGACGTATATATTAGGAATTACAGCCAAAAGAAATTAGGTTAACTCTTCTAGTAAAATCCTTATCCTCTCCAGATTATAGTTTGTTGGGGAAGTTTTATGAAATATGCATTGTTTATATCTGAAAATGCACTACTAAATGTCATAAACCAAATGGATGGTTATCATTATCTGGATAGCTTGATAACTTGGATACGCTCTGTTTTTAATTAAAACGGAGTTAATATTAATGCACAGTGGGCCGTAAAACCGATATGAGTGACATTAGTAAACGTGCTATGTACGGAAATTAATGTCACGTACATAGCACGTTTACAGATGTGATTAGGTTGTGAAAGGAGTTGTGTCTCCTATATTAGGAGAGACAAATCGGCATTAACACATATCAAGAAGAAACATTGCTGCGAAGGATAAATTATTCGAGTCATTTTCCTACGTGTTTCGGCCCTTGTTTCACTTGTTATTGTGGATTAAAACGTCTGATGCCTGAAGTCGTACCTAGAAACGAACTACTGATTTCTAATAGAGAGTGCGTGCAAGTAAGACCAGCTGATGAAACTCGATCGGGTCACCTAAAACGCTGCCAAAAGAGCAAAAGGTGCCACCGCTTAGCTAAAGCACCAGACTAATAGTTGTGGTAACTGTTTTACGTATACCACGACAATACATTGCTATGATATAGTCTCCTGAATTCCCTGAGTAAAATGCTGGAATGGAAAGCCCGAAAAGAGTCAACCCCGCAGACCGTATTAAAACTAGTATGTAATTTAGAAATGGAGGTAGCCACAGTGCCACACGTGGGGTTTGAATGTGTGTTTTATTAGAATTAGTTCCTTAGATATGATATTATTAAAAGGTTAGCAATTATCAGCCTATATCCAACTTTAGAATTAACGATACATTCGTATGCACCCCTTGCTGCTCCTGAGCTTGTCCGTTTATCACACAGCCTGACATTTCGAAGTTGTACATTTGTCTCACTAGAAATATTCGCAGTAATGGCTCGTACTGCAAGTCTGTTCTAAATATAACATAACTTGTTTAAAAGCAAAACTTATTTCATAATTATTTAATTTATAAATTAAGCTGTGCACTTCCATGGGATGGGAAACAATAGTATGACGTCATGTTTATATAATACACTAATCGGAAAATGCGCAAAAAACTTAAATATTCCCGAAAACAGATCACACCTATGTGCCATACGTCTTACTGATTTTCAAATATGGATATAACGTTTAACATGCGTGTAACAAGTGAAATATTTAATAAGACAATGTATGTTAAATAAGCGCAGTGTCATTCAGACTACAAACGAAACAATCTGTAGATATACCAGGGTTCGATTTTAACGGTATTTCGTTTCACAAAGCACACCTGATTTTGTAACGGATTACCGGACACGATAGTACGAGATCCGGACGGATTACGGCTAGTGTCAGTCTAGCTTGTCGGTCGTCCGTGACAATGAATATAGACTGTCACAATGACGGGTTCTCATAAATCTGTTTCAGGGATTCATCACCGACCTGAACGTCTCGTAGTGTGTAACGAATGACTAACCTGAGCCGATACCGTGATATGAGCGGCGCCTTTGAGATGTGTCGTTCCCTTGTATGTGTACGTGTAGGCGGTGCCCGGCCGGAACCACACGGTCCTCGGCGACTCCCCGTAGACAACGCTCCCGCAGAGGAAGACCCACAGGCCGAGCCTCCACACGAAGGCGCCCACCATGCTTACGAGTCACTATGAACTGTACAAACGATCCGCTCGCCACTTGTTGCCGTATACAGTATACCTGACACACAAAACGCAAGGAAAACGATTTGTCTAAAAGACGCGTCGTCTTACTGACTGCCGCGATTCGATCCGATTGCCACACGCCGCCGACTCGACATCGTCACGCGCCGCTGGTTACAGGTTCTGGCGTTTTGAACTTGAATACTACCCACCAGGTGCGGGCGTTCATTCGTGTCTACGTGCGTCCGCGAGACAATGTCACCATGCACGCGTGTGCTGTTTGTGTGTGTGCTTGTATGTATGTATGTATGTATGTATATATATATATATATATATATATATATATATATATATATATATATATATATATATATATATATATATATATATATATATATACTGACTTGTCACTTTGACGATGTTTTTTCGCGCAGTAGAATGCTAGTTAACATATTACAGAATGTATTTAATATTTGTTGATGTTTGAACCATGTTTACAAACAGCATTGAAATAGCTAACGTAGGGTTAAGGGGTTAGGCCACTACATTGTCTTAACATTAATTAGGTGCCTACTCCACCGAATCAATGCGATGAAACTCGGTCAGTGTGTTATACCTGACCTGACTTAATTTGCCCTACAAAGGGCAGAGCCATCCCGAAAAGAATTGTTCCGGGCCGGTACAGCACGCACAGATTGTCATTTATCACGAAAGTGGCGCCAGTACGGTTCTGAGAAGGTATTTTTGAAATTCCTTATATCACTTTATCTTTAAGGTGAATCTGCTGAGTGCATATTGGTACATTTGTGAAACAATTTGGGCAACTGAACTCCAAATATTACTGTGAGTATTTAAAGTTACAGTTGCTTAGGCACCATTACCATCCGTCTGATATATCTATTTAGTACTTATTTAACTGATGACCTTTAGGTTGTATGCGTATACAACATATTTGTTAATGTATGTAACTCAGAAATATGTCTTACATTTAATGTGTTTATTTCACGGTGAAGCACTGAAGTTTAGGGCACCTCCCTCGAATAAAGTATGTTTTCAACCTACCTCTAACTAGTTTATGTGATTTCTATGTGATATCATGTTTTCCTTGTAAAAGGCATGCAATACTATGCATAAACATTATCCTGTCCAGAAATGTATACATTATTCCAGTGGCTTGAAAAGGGTCATTTTAATGGCCACATTAGTATTGCAGACGGACGATGATGGATATTTATATTTCCAGTAATATAGAATATAGTGTTATAACTCATCACCACCATAGTGTCCTGTGGTTGGGCGAAGGCCTCAGCATGCTGGTTCCACATCTGCCTATCTTGCGCTATCCTTTGCCAGATGGTACCCTTCCAGTAGTCATCTAGTTTGTCTCTCCACCAACTCGCCGGTCTTTCTATAGATCTTTCCTTTCGTAGGGTTTCCAAGTGGTGATACGCGATGTCCATCGGTTATTTCGTATTCTGCCGACGTGTCCTGCCAAGGCCCACTTTTGTCTTCTGACTTGCTCAATCACGCCTGTGACCTTTGTCTTTTCTATTACCCAGATGTTTGTTAATTTTTCTGTCCCGGTATGTGATGTTTAACATATTCCTTTCCATCTTTGTGCGGTTGCTACCTTGTTCTTTGCTTGGGTGGTGAGTGTCCATGTTTCCACGCCATATCATATGTCATTGCTGGAAGTACGCATGAGTTGTAGCAGTGTCTCTTCAAGCATGTTCCAATGTTACCCTTGAAAATGTCGAGATGTTTGGCGAATGCTGTCCATTCCGCCGTAACTGTTCTTTGAATCTCCTTGTCTTGGTTTCTGTCTCTGGTGTTGTATCTGTGTCCCAGGCAATTATAACTACTCAGATAAATACATTTTTAAAGGTATTACGCATATCACTCACAGTGTATACAACCAATGGTTAAGATGCAGCCTATACTCTGGTGATAATACATATCTAATTAGTTTCAAAACTTGGAAGATGCAAATAACTCGTAAACTATACATAAAAATACACATTCCTAGTTAAAATTATTAAGATAAATATTTTGAATCTCTTGCATTACCCAGTCACTTTATTGTCATTCTTTATCTTACAAAAACTTACCTAAAACTGTGATGAATGATCATATATTCAGTGATAGATTTTGTATCACTTAATAAAATGACTGCCTAATTTCAATGTAGTTTATATGAAGATGCATGGCTGCCCTGTGGAATGTGTAGCGGCATAACATGCTGAAAACGTCGCCTGGTGTACGCAGGTGTATTACGGCGACGGACGGTAATGTGAGACTGACGGTGATGGGAAAACTTCCCCAAATTGGTTTTGAGATCGTTGTTCAGACATTAATAAAGAAATACAACACAAATAATTTAATATACAGTTTATCAACCAGGGCCATGACGATGAGTGTAGAATAAGTGGCATTTATTAATAGATTATCCGCAATATGCCTCTATAAAGGCCTGCAGACAGACGGTGATGCATAACTTCTCCACCAAAATAACACTGATGCTAATCCACGGATTGAGTTTAACGCCTAATTTTGGGTGTAAGTAATTGCAGAAGAATACGCAATCCTACCTCAATATTAACTGAATGCCTTACATACAGCGTGGTATAATAACATATGACCAGATAAGAACAGTGCAGTATACTTCTGTCTCAATCAAGTAAGCAGCGTCTATCGGCAACTACTCTCTTTGTGTCATGACTCGAATCTCCCAGATTTACAACCCTGTTTTTCTCTCTCGGATGTGTACCTGGGCGGCGACTGGCGTCTGCTGACACCAGTGTATATAATTAGCGGCTTTCGGTGAATAACGTTTGGCGCGAGTGGTTGAAGACATATCTGTAGATTATTCTAAATGTTATCGGTGCTCTGACGTATCACCAACGAGGAGCGTCATTGGCCAGTCGAAACGACACGAATGTGTCTAACTAATGTGCACCCGTGCGAATTGCGGAGTTGTGCAGCGAGCGCTGTTGTTATTGCCAGGGTGGCAGCGACGTGGCGAGGTAGGTTGACGCTAACGATCGCGACACTAGAGCGATGATCGGCGGTCGATCGTGGCTTGTTCTGTTGCTAATACCACTGCTGCTCGGTCAAACAAGAGGATGGCTTGTTGGCGACTGTAAGTGGAGCGACTGGTCAACGTGGACCACATGCACCCACAAATGTGGCAATGCGGGTACGCAATCTCGGAATCGGTACATAGAAATATCAGCTGATTATTTTGGCAGCAGCTGTAGAGGTCCCTCGTCAGAAGGGCAGAATTGCAACAGGGGATGTGTAAACGGTGGCACCCCGCGGTACGGATATTGTGATTGTTCAGACGCCTACTGGGGCGACTGCTGTGAGAATTGTAAGTATAGACCAATAATTTGGTTTCCATAGACATAATAGTCGTAAAATAACGATACCGCAGTAACGTGGTAGCTCTTGTTTCTTTCCAGTAAGCTAAGCATCTAGTGTGAAGTCGATAAGTCAAGGTAGCAGCTCTGTTTTAGTTGTCGGCGTTTTCCACTTACACTTGTGAATGCAAACAGCCTATGCCTTTCCTGTATCCAGGTTAATGCTCTAATGTAAATGACTGTAGTAGCCTATACTTTACCACTAATATATATTCGCTTTACATTTACCCTCCTTAAATTAACACCCACCCTCTTTGTTTCTAAGGCCAATTCACCTGACTAATTCACCGAATTTCTTTCACATACTCTCATTCTCATTCTCCTATTGATGATCGCCCATCTAAACTCTCCCTTTAGTGTAAATACCTATTCCTTTCTTCGTGCATTCGTGTCGGCTTGTGTTGTGTCCTGCGCCTGCTCCTGCCTCCTAGCTGGTGTTCAACTCTTCAGTCTGCGGTCTAGATTCACAACACTTCATACCACTGCTTATATCATACACACACATAATCTTCTTGATATAATATTTCGTTTTTGACATCCTGCAGATTAACGTCCTCCCCACGACGAAGACCTACTGGCTCAGAGCAATCCCTATGCAAAACAATAGCCCCTTCGAAACGTAAACATTTAAACTATTAACTCCCCTTTTCCGATGTAAGGTATGTCCAGCAAATACGCTGTGCTTAAGCTCCGGCTTTAGCTCAGCCCTCCACATTCAGTACTTTCTGATTCCTACGTGTAGGCCCATCATATACATTTTATTATTCGAGGTTAAACATAGGCCTATATTATTGACATGCAGTACAGTCGAGAGATTCGAATACAAATTGAAATGTAGCAGTTAGGAGTCATTATATGTTTGACATAAACGAGAACATAGTTACAAAAACACGCAGTTAACTGCAGCATCGGGACCAATACCACGTGACCAGTGGTCACACACGATTCGTCGTTCTGGCAGACTTACTCGATAATATAGCTTCCACCAACACCAAGTGTTTCCGTTCGTCGATTCGCTCGACTTCTGCGGCTTGTATTGAATACACTTTATATGAGACCGTATTGTTATTCCTTGTGCGTGGTCATAAGTGTCACTGCTTCAGTTCAATGTTACGACCTATTACAAAACACACGCACATATTTTTGTCATGCTTTAGTCTTTATTGGTAAACGTGGCTTAGAATGTGTGGTTCACGTGGGATCGGTCCCGGTGCTATACAATTAGCGGTCTGTGTTAAAAATAGAAACTTCACATGCATGTCGTAAACCTCTAGATGAGAAATGAAAAAGTAATGGTCGTCTTCGATGTGTTATTCTAAGTCTAATAATGCCCCCCCCCCATGCGCTTGTGTTCATGCTGATTGCCATGTGTTGAACTTAAAGATTTTTAAAACATCCTTACGGGATCACGAATTATTCAGGTAGTTTATTCACGCGTCTGATTTGTTGCGCTATCACGTATATATGTTTCCTGTGTTTCCAGTGTCATGGGACCCATGGTCGGCTTGGACCGACTGCAATCACGATTGTGGCAATGCGGGCACGAGTCGACGGACCCGGACTTGTAAAAATCCTTCGGGGTGTACCGGCTCTCCTGATGATACAAAGGCATGCAACCGGCGCTGCGACAACGGCGGTACTCCGCGGTATGGGAGATGCGACTGTCCGGAAGGATACGGGGGCACGTGCTGTGACATACGTAAGTACTGAGCGTAAATCACGTGCATGAAATACAAAGACTGAACCATAGGCTGCATGTTTAGGTTGGAACGCATGCACACCTCCCGACTGACGTAAAGAGTTCCGCCTGATGGTACTTAAATATTTCTAGTTGAAGAATAGCTACCGGGATATAGCCGAGATAATTCCAGGTTTCAGGGTGTTGCACTGGGGGCTTTTAAATGGTTGCTGTCGGAGGTCTTGGGGTGCAGCTAGAAACACGAAAAGGAATTGTAGTTGGAAGTTACAAGGCGAGGCTTAGGTGACGGTATACACCGAACAGTGATGGGTGGGGAGGTATCTAAGCGGGTTACGTGGTATTAGAAACCGTAAAGTCAGCCGGATGAACTGCGTGTATGATATATATTTCAAAATTGCTACGTACCCCTCAAGTATAGACTCAAGTCAAATGTTTTGGCGGGATATGGTAGTGGTTGGAGATAAAATTAACCTCCAATAATTTTATGGAAAGGGGTGTAGCTCCGGAATAATTGTTTTGGCGATGGGGTTGGAGGTGGGACTAATATTTAGAGAAGGGTGCATTTTGTAGGTTTTCAACTGGTCAGTCTGAAGATGGCGCAACATCATTATTCATCGCCATATTGACGATGATGTAAGGATGTGCTTAGAGAGGAGTTCATATCGATTTTTTGGGAAACCTCCAAGAACAATGTGCACATAAAAATATTGTAATGCAAGTTACTATTTATAGCAGACCAAGTAAACATTGAAAAGTCATATTGAAATTTAAAACTGTCATTGTTTTTATTATTGACATCTATGTTAGATCAGCCGTTCGTATGATCAAGCAAAACATTATGGCCGATGCGATCCTCGATTATGAATTTAAAGGTCATTTTAAAGGTCACTCAGGAAAACAAAGACCATGAGGGCATGATCTAACAGTGTTACAACGTGTCCCGAGATGAATGTCACAATTTGTCCCGACACCGACTCGCTCACAAAACACGCGACTGGCAAAACCACACTTCAAATTCTGTTTGATGGTTTAAGTAAGAGTTACAACACTATACTCATAACCACAGCTATCAACGATAATATGAATTATATAAAATTATATATAAATGATATACATAAGCTTAACTTTTAGGCATCAAGAAAGTTGAAAATAGTATCTTTTTTTTAAATTAGCAGTTTTGTCTGCAAGCCCTTTGTTAATTACAACTTACCCATGTTACTAATTCCCGGTCTCACCTAAATGAGACATTTCCGAAGTTTGCGGTGTTCATGCATATAATTATAGTCGTGAAAACGTCAAACTTCGCACGGATGTAGTTTTAACAAATAATGTAGACGAATACAAACAGAGGTCTATGATTTTCCCCTAGTAGGGGACATAAATTTTGGTCGACGGTTGAATATCCGGACAGGGAAGGCATGGTATATTTAGTATAAAAAACCTTGGCTCCCAACAATGGGGACGGTGTGTGATATTGATCCCCGCCTGCGATTGTGACACCCCCGCGTTGTGTTGGCAGTTTTAGCGTGTTTTCAAACTGTTTAAGTCAATATTGAAGTATGTCGTTATACATATATCACATTTTGTGCCACCCCCGCGGGAAATTCCAAATTGCACGACAACTTCTTTATCGCGTACGATGCGCAGAGCAGAAGGGAGTGGACCGAAAAATAAAGTCTCCATAAATTTAGTTAAAACCTGTATCAAAATTGTAGTACGGCCGTATCACTTAAAAAACCGCCAAAATGTCAGCATATATATTCTACGGTTGTCTAAAGTCTGCTTTTTATTGAGGCTCAAAAACCCGGATGTTAAAGACGCAGCAGAGTGAACCACGTGATGTCACACCTGCGTCTGGTTGTGATGGCGATGTAACTGAAATAAACTCAATGCTGATTGCGAATCTGGAAACGCGTGTTTGTCTAAATCATTGACTTAGCCGTGAAGGAACAATCTACAAGAAGAAGATCGACACGGCTTGGTGAGCGACATCAACACTTTGTAAGTTTGTGAGGTAAGGTGTTGCCTCCATTGGCATTGTGCTGCGCCCAAATTGCTAATGCCGGGGACGGCGACCTTACAAAACGTCGAAAACGAATGGCTTTAACCATCGGTTTTCACAACTTGAATTAAGTAAGTGTTACCGGTTTCGATTATCGATGTACTTTGCAGATGTTTCTTAAGATATTTGTAAACAAACGGCAAGTTTTGTTCTATGTTCGACTAGCGGGCTGGCGAGTATTTTTTATTGCAAAGCACGAGAATATAGTGCTGCCATCTTCTGATCATTGTAGCAACATCGTCTAAACTTATAGAAGGGAAGTACACATTACAATTATAATCATAATTAATGCAAAAATGCAGATGCGTCGTAATGATTATGAAGGACGTATTCAATTTTGAAGTTGGACGATGAAATCCAAGCTGGGGTGGGATAGTTAAAATGTATGCCAGTCAAATTGTTTCGTAGTCATGTGCATATCAACCCATATACAAATACAATACATAGTCATAGTCATAGTCATAGACATAGACATAGACATAGACATAGACATAGACATAGACATAGACATAGACATAGACATAGACATAGACATAGACATAGACATAGACATAGACATAGACATAGACATAGACATAGACATAGACATAGACATAGACATAGCGTGTGGGTACCTTTCATCGACAGGGTCTCTAATGATCGACCGTTTCATAAATGCACTAAATTTGGTGTTGACTGTTACTGTACTAACGTAATTGTATATATCTATGTGTAAACAAACACGTAAACTGATGTCATGGGCGCATCCATGTTGCATTACTCAAGTTTATGTGCTGAACGGTTGATCATTATGGACCCCCCTGTGACCTATTGGGTGAGAAGGTAATCACTGCTGGTATTTTGTCACCAAATTGTATCAAACTATTTTTTTGTGTTTGTAGAAATCGTCAATGAATATGCTTTGAATAGAGAATAATTTAAATTGCATAACTTTACATCAAAGGCGAATAAAGCGCGGAAAACTATGCAAAAGCGGTCGATAATAGGTCCCCCGATGCTATACAAAAGACAAGGCTCCAGCAGAGCTATGTGATTATGACCTAAATGGCTAAAATCAAATACAAACACACGTGTGACACCCATTAAAAAAAATTATTTGGAAAACTTTCTGTATATTTGTTTACTTGTCTAGTGATATTTCTACCCATCCACAACGGGTGATGGGGTTTCTTCATAGACCTATGGGCATGGTCAAGTTTTGTGGGGTGGTTTGCCACAAGTTATCTAATTTCGTCTTGGCTGTAATTCTCCTTGGCACATTTATAAAAGCTTTTGCGGAATGGTTATTAGTCAGGTGTGCAGTTGAGAACCACATTGGTAATGGAATTGTCCCTTCATCCTGGTCCTGAGGATGTCTCCATAGACATAATGTTTAAATTCATTTTAATGAACACAGAATAAATAAATAAGAAATAAATCAATATATAACCACAAATCACCTAACAATATTGCATAAATATTCTGTTCTAAACGGGAATAAACAATTTTTTAGAACATAAATTTTCAAAAAAGCAAAGTCTTTGCTTTTCATAATTTCATAATGTTTATAGTTTCTATAGAATGCCCTTCCATGTTTTTCCTGCATGTTAAGTTGTTTCCATGCAGAACCAAATTATTGCCAGTCACACGTGTTTTGGTGGACATATGGATGTTAACCGTTAAGTCTGATGACCTAAAATGGCCTACAAGCACACATGTGACACCATTTTCACTCACTTTTGATACCTTTTTTTGCTCCTTCATTTTATTACCGTCCACTGCCCGTCCACCCATATTTCTATCCATCCGCAACGGATTTTACCCATTCAAATGACGGGTGGACGGGTCTCTGCATATTGCTATGCCTTCCATGTTTGTCCTGCATGGTAAGTTGTCTTATATAAGGCATTATTTCTGATATTGCAATAACTTGTGGTGGAGTTGAGACATATTTTTCTGCATTTTAGTTCAGTTAGTTTTTCCTTTGTTAACATGTCAGATAAATATTTACCTCACAGTTGTTTCAGGTTGATGCTCACTGTGTGAGTTTGGTTGGCTGTTCTCTTTTTGATAAAAAAATGCAATGCTGAACTGAAAAAAGTGGAATGCAGGATTGAGGTTGGTCTAAACACAAACAGGTAGATAAATAGATAAGAAAAATACTACTGTAGTTATGTCTTGCATTTGGTCAACTCAGGGCTTGAGGTATGCTAAATACCTGGGTGACAGAGACTGTTAGTTCAAGAAATGTATCCTCACCACGTTAAGGCTAGGTGGTATATGGAAGAAGAATTTTGTTTTAAGAATTATGTATACATATATATATATATATATATATATATATATATACATATATATATATATATATTATATATATTATATATATATATCGCCTATATAATATATATATATATTATTTATTTACATATATATATATTACATAATATATATTATAATATATATATATATATTAACATATATAATATTTTAAACCATGGTAAGTACTTATATAAAATACTATGAAACCTTATAGACTCAAGCTGTGTAAATAAAAATGTGCATCCTGCACTGTGTAAAGTACTCTATGAGTCAGTGTCTATGGCTAGAACATGTGCCCATCTAGACTCTAAGTGCATCTCCTCTCAAGTCCCTTTCTCTACACAATTGTTTCCTTGGACCAGTGGCCAATTGTTTCCTTGGACCAGTGGCCAAGCAGATGGTGTATTAAAAAATACAAAAACAGATAATTTATGGTATTGATGTTGCATATAACAACAGTTTGCATAATTTGCCATTTATAATTATGTTTGCTACAAACTATAATTTTGTTATGAATGAATACGTTCATCCATTATACAGCTTACTGTGCCATCTTCAAAATTTGACTATCTTTTTGTTAGTTATTTTATGTTTATATATATATATATATATATATATATATATACTTTAGTCTAAATATTGTATACATATTGGATAATAAATAGAAAATGTATAATTAAAACTGAACACTCATTTTATATATATTATGTAACTTATGTATCTTTTATGTGTATATATGTATATATTTAGCCATCTTATTTATTTAATTATTTTAGATATTTATATCATGTATATCTATAAGCCTGTGTAAGATTTTATAATACATATTTATTTAAATCTGTTATTAGTTTTTATCTATTATTCTTTCTTCTTTAAATAACTTCTTATAAATGTGTATGTGGAATGTGTCTGAAATAAACCATTAATTTAGTCATCAACAAACTAAGTGAATCATTAGTTATATTGGTGATACTTGGTGTAAAGCTAAAATGGTTATCTGTTTCGTGTGATGTTATTTGCTGTGACTGGCAACTGCAGAAACTAAATTAAGAGTACGTAGGAAAAAAATTTACTTCAAAATTCAAAATAT
Source organism: Oasisia sp. SBJ-2009 (assembly GCA_964017155.1). Taxonomy (NCBI): domain Eukaryota; kingdom Metazoa; phylum Annelida; class Polychaeta; order Sabellida; family Siboglinidae; genus Oasisia; species Oasisia sp. SBJ-2009. Next base: position 4,982,720 of record OZ024866.1, on the reverse strand, counting down.
TGTATAAAGTGACATCTCTGAGCCTTGTTTTCTTGTTCCATGGATGAAAATAATCTAGTTTTTACTTGTTTCCAGGATGCAGAAGCATCAGTCACTGCAGTAGTGTGTCCTGCTCAACTCGCTATAACCAGCGATGTTTGAAGTGTAACTATGATTATGGCGGAGATAAGAAAGCCTATCAGTTGTCTTCAAACCAAAGAGCCTGCAACAGTAAGTACAAATGATGTCATTTAGTTAGCATTAGTCAAAGCATGTCATAGAGGGCGAATCTTCATATCTGCCAATGTAGTATGTCTGCAATGCTCTGCATGATAACAAAGAGACGAAGGAAACCATTGAATATGTGTGAAACACCACTGGGCAAACTCAATAAATCATTCACCACATGTCTTCTGCCTCTTCCTGTCCCATAACTGTATGTGGTGGTGCACTTCTTGTGATGATAACTCACAGTCAGTTCCACCTCTGTTACACTGGACTCTGTTAAAGGGAATTGGTGTTCAGATAGCATATTCTGTTACACTGGACTCAAAAATCTTCTCTTGGTGTTCAGATAGCATCTTCTGTTACATATATCTTCTCTTGATGTTCAGATAGCATCTTCTGTTCCAGAGATCTTCTCTTGGTGTTCAGATAACATCTTCTGTTACAGAGATCTGCTCTTGGCGTTCCGATAACATCTTCTGTTACATTGGACTCTGTTACAGAGATCTGCTATTGACGTTCAGATAGCATCTTCTGTTACACTGGACTATGTTACAGACATCTGCTCGTGTTCAGATCATCTTCTGTTACACTGGATTATGTTACAGAGATCAGCTCTTGGTGTTCAGATAGCATCTTCTGTTACACTGGACTCTGTTACAGAGATCAGCTCTTGGCATTCAGATAGCATCTTCTGTTACACTGGACTCTGTTACAAAGATCTGCTCTTGGTTTTCAGATAGCGTCTTCTGTTACAACGAACTCTGTTACAGAGATCTGGTCTAGGCATTCAGATATTATCTTCTGTTACACTGGACTCTTACAGAAATCTGGTGTTGGTGTTCACATAGCATATTATGTTACACTGGACTCTGTTACAGATATTTACTCTTGATGTTCATATAGCATCTTCTGTTACACTGGACTCTGTTACAGAGATCTGCACTTGGCCGTCAGATAGCATCTTCTGTTACACTGGACTCTGTTACAGAGATCTGCACTTGGCGGTCAGATAGCATCTTCTGTTACACTGGACTCTGTTACAGAGATCTGCACTTGGCGGTCAGATAGCATCTTCTGTTACACTGGACTCTGTTACAGAGATCTGCTCTTGGTGTTCCGATGGCATCTTCTGTTACACTGGACTATGTTACAGAGATCTGCTCTTGGTGTTCCGATAGCATCTTCTGTTACACTGGACTCTGTTACAGAGATCTGCTCTTGGTGTTCCGATAGCATCTTCTGTTACACTGGACTCTGTTACAGAGATCACCTCTTGGTGTTCAGATAGCATCTTCTGTTACACTGGACTCTGTTACAGAGATCACCTCTTGGTGTTCAGATAGCATCTTCTGTTACACTGGACTCTGTTACAGAGATCACCTCTTGGTGTTCCGATAGCATCTTCTGTTACACTGGACTCTGTTACAGAGATCACCTCTTGGTGTTCAGATAGCATCTTCTGTTACACTGGACTCTGTTACAGAGATATGGTGTAGGCGTTCAGATATCATCTTCTGTTACACTGGAATCTGTTACAGAGTTCTGCTCTTGGTGTTCCGATAGCATCTTCTGTTACACTGGACTCTGTTACAAAGATCTGCTCTTGGTGTTCCGATAGCATCTTCTGTTACACTGGACTCTGTTACAGAGTTCTGCTCTTGGTGTTCCAATAGCATCTTCTGTTACACTGGACTCGGTTACAAAGATCTGCTCTTGGTGTTCCAATAGCATCTTCTGTTACACTGGACTCTGTTACAGAGATCTGTTCTTGGTTTTCAGATAATATCTTGTTACACTGGACTCTGTTACAGAGATCTGCTCTTGGCGATCAGACAGCATCTTCTGTTACCCTGGAAACTGCCAAGGTCTCAGTTGTCAATGTGCAACTGGGTTTGGATCGACCAACTGTTTGACAAGTGAGTAACATCTGTACACTATTCTTTGTAACAGCAAATTAACACTGGAATTAACTCTTTACTGCACAGACCGTCCAAAACTGCCCAACCCCTCGTATGCGCAGACCGTCCAAAACCGCCCAGTAAACTCACAGTGCATGGGCCTTTCGTTTACAGCAATCAGACCCTGCTTTTACATTAACCAGCCAGCTCAAACTGCTGACCTAAGCTCGATGTAGGTCACGGAAACATGTGCTGTCGCCATCTTGTAAAAAAAAATGCGTTTGCGAATTAAGTGAGTTTATTTGGAAGGATGTTGAAGTGCGTTCGTCTAGTTGACCTCCGACATTGTGTGGCATTTCGCGGATATTACTGAGATCATTTCTCGATGATTTCGAGTTGGATAACGATGTTTGCAACGTGAATACTGTCAACAGCGATCACGGTGACCCTGTTATCGTCCATCTACGTTGTCTGTGCGACTTTTCGTTGTTGAGATTCGAAAAAGATGACCCATTGGCGGCATGTTTATTTCGCCGATACACAGCCATTTTGTTGATCGGATCACCGTCTGTACTTTGTTTGGTTTATTTATTTTAGGGTATTTTATTAATATGGACTATGGTCACATTGCTTCTGATAAGGGAGCACCTATTTGTGAAAGGAGTATGCTATCTTTCGTTATTCGAGTGTTGATTTTACATACGAAAAGAATATTCCATTCGGCAATATGATCGGTACACGATAGCCATTTTGTAAATTATGGCATGATTTTTGTCTTCATTCGCGTTGGCGGTGTTTACAAAAGCAATTATAATTTGAAAACTAACCGTCAAAATTGGATAAATGTTTTACTAGGATAAAACTAACATTCATGACTACTTTAGTTCCATAGGATCACTGTTGTGTTTTCTAAGATTTTTTATATGTAGCATGATGAAGTTGCCTATTTATTTTGTCATCATAATTGTTGAAGTTTGTTTCAAAATCTGAAATGGAATTGATTGCAACACATATATTTTAATAACACATTTTATTCACACATTCATTCCATGTACAGTGCATTATTATTAATTTAATATATTTTCATCCATCGGTTGTCGAGTTATTCGAATTTTAATGCAAGCAACCTGCAGCCTAATTCACAGATGGCTGCCATCTTAAAATTGTCTGCCCACAGCAGGGTGTAAAATAAGAAGGCTGTCTACCCAGTAAATAGTTAAGAGCATAGTTACTGTGTAGGAGAATACAGTGATTGTTATTACATGTACCACCAGAAATGCCCACCCTTGCCTTGGTGGTTGATACGTGATGGTTATGGTAGTAGTATTTAAAAGGAGGTACATCATGTTGTTTACTCACTTAGCAGCTAAGAACATAGCTTGGTAGTAAGGTGCCTGGTTTAGTAAGTTGGTGTTTCAGAATAAACCAGTGTAGGAGTTTACATAAATGCATAACATTACATAAATGCATAAGTCAAATGGGTGACACGAAAGTGACCCATCTAGAGGGCCTTATGCAGGATAAAATGTTTGTTTGTGACATATATGTTTTGGGGGACATATGGACGTTACCTTTAAGGCAGTTGAGAAACTTGAAATGTGTTTTTATTACATGAAATGGCCTACAAACACACATCTAACATTATTTACACTCATTTTTAAGACATAACTGACAACATATATGGTTTTTGATGACGTTTTACTCCATGTATCCATCCACAATGGCTTTTACCCGTCCAAATGACGGGTAAAAGCCATTGCAGTCTACTTGCCTTGCAGTCACTGCCAAACCCAGCATCACACACTGCCTTGTGACAACTATGATACAGACTGGTAACAATACAGAAAATATTGAGATTGGGTGCAGAAACCTCTCAAACCCTGTCATCTACACCAATACGCTGCCATCCACAGTCAAGGTGAACTCATTCTCTTCTTTATGTTTCACCCACTTATCATGTAGACATTCGATACCTAAATTTGATGCTAAATTAAAGATAATGGAATGTCTCACATCCTTGACAATTACTCAGATACAAACATTAGTAGACAAATAGATAATATTTCAGTCAGTAAATTATGTGGTACACTTGCTTATTTTTTTATAACTCACCTATCACTGAATGTGAGGTATATTAAAATAACTTACATAGTCTATAAGAGTGTCTTTGTATCATTGTGCAATGATGACAAATACCTGGACTTGTCCCTTGTGTTTCCCATTGTAGATTGAGTTCAGTGCATTGTTCAAGGGACCATCAGACACTGATTACCCCAGGAAACCCTACATTGCTGATTTCACTGTGGGTCTCACCAGTGTGACATTTTCACATTATGTCACCAGAGGTAAGTTGCATGTAGATCTTACCTCGAGATCTAATCTCAAGACCGGTCAATAGTTGCCCAAGATTGAGCATTGAGACCGTCTCAAGGTTTATTTTCAGAAGTTGCAGTTTCTCTGTTGAGGTATTTTTTTCATATGCTTTTATCTGGTTTGCATAGTCAGTAATGTAATATTTGATTAGTATTAATAATCAATTTAATATGTAAGCAATGTTACACTACTCTGAAGATATCAGTATAATATATAATTGAACCAGCACTAATGTAGTTATCTTTCTCCATGAATATGTGCATCGTGTAAGATGAACTCAATTATGATTTAACATAAATGTGACTCTCAAGGTATATGCCAGGTAAGTTCAACAATGTTCTTCCCTTAAATTGTTCACCTTCAAAACCTCACTGGATACAGTTGTACATGACTGCATATTATTTATGTACACAGAAATGTAGACATTTATGATATTTTATTGTTCTATTGAAAGTTAGTTTGTGTTGGTTGGGTACTTTTGGAGCAACAGAATGCTCTTTTTATTAAAAGTGATGCCAACTGAGAAAATGACACTTGTAACATGGACTAAGCTTATTAACGTTAATATTTTTGCAACTAAGCAGCATTTATGGTATCCGGGTAGTCATACTATGTGTATCAAATAACTAGTTAGAAAGGGTGTTTACTTGTGGGCAAAATAAAGTATGCATATTGAAACATGATAGCATGTAATAACAATTGTTTAGGTTATTATGTAAAGAAACATGTTTATGAGATTAGGTGGCTATTTGCCTTGGAGTATCACTTTATATGTACAGACATGATGCAGTGCCTGTGTGTGTATTTGCAACAACAACAACATATATAACAAACAGCTAGCTTGAAAACACATAATAAACACCATTTCAATATTTTTGCTTGCATTGGCTGATAAGTTTTTGGGGTACAGTTGTTTTTGTATGGTACTAAAGTCAATAATAGTACCTAAGCTATATTTTAGCTTAACTATATTTATTAATTTATTTACCTATTTACATGTATGTTCACACCCGTGAACGGGACAAACGTCCCGGATTTGATGGTGTCAAAATAAAGTGTTATTATTATTATTCTTTATATTGAAATAGACATGTCAAGTTATCAAAAGGGTATACAACAACTTTACGTACATATTATTTCTAAAACCTGAGCCATATATCACATGACACCACTATATGACCAAGATTCACAGAAACGGCATATGTTTTCAAATGCTATGCACCAAGATAAGTTTACTTGTTACCAAACAACCAAATCTTGGGGCAGTGAACAACATATTTTATAAAACAAACCCGGTGACCATAATGATGATTCTTTGGCATAAAACTAAACTGGCAGTGACATTGTTTGTCTCCAGGGTCACAAGATTTAATACGACATGACAATGGAGGATGCAACACTGGAATGTCCAAGGACAGCCCAACGACTGTTCACTTTGAGTGTAACTTACAGGACACAGTACAGAATACGCCTCTTAGGCACGCAGACAGGTACTGTGTACCAGGACAATGTACTTATTCATTATGTGAAGGGTTTCAGGGCAAACCTTTTATGTATATGTATATATATATATGTGTATATATATATATATATATATATATATATATACATAAAAGGTTTGCCCTGAAACGCTTCATATATATATATATATATATATATATAAGTATATATATATGTGTATATATATATGTGTGTGTGTGTATAAGGAAAATGTATATATATTCCTTATTTTGAGAAAAACTAACTAAATTGTGTTTCGATATTTTCAATATTTTAAACACTTATCTTGTAGACATGTTGTTGAAATGTAACTGTATCTTTGAACACAGCAGACTACCGTAGGGTGGACTGAGTCTTAAAGGGGTGGATGGAGTTTTAAAAGGGTGGATGGAGTCTTAAACAGGTGGGCAAAGTCTTAAGGGGTGGGTGGAGTCTTAGAGGAGTGGATGGAGTCTTAAATGGGTGGATGGAGTATTAAAGTGGTGGACGAAGTCTTAAATGTATGGGCAGGGTCTTAACCCTTTTTATACCAGATACGCACCGATGCGTAGTTGCCGCATCTTACCAAATACGCATCGGTGCGTATTTACCAACGTGTCCGCCCATGCGGCCATGTTGTGGCCATATTGAATAAATTAAAATCCCCCACTTCCGTCATACGAAGAGAACGAGGCTACACCACACTTCCTGCAAGGCAGACGCCATTTTATTGCGGCAATTTCAGTGGTTTTAAACGTGTTTTTGGAAAGTTTTGTTTTGTGTTGTTCGTCGCGGCATTTAAAAATGGCGGACGATGGTGCTTCACACAGCGAAGGCAGTGATATTTCGGGAGTTGACAAGTTTATAAACGACGATTTTGAAGGAGAATTAGCGGGAGAGAATGTCGACCCACTGCCCTGGATCGAGTGCAGGATGGCGGCGACGAAACCAAACCGCAGTGGATTGACAATTTGTTTCACGAATCCAACGAGTCTGGGGATGATTTATAGGGTTTCCACCCCGACTGGGTGACTGATCCTCGCCGCTTTCGCCCTGTCAGTGCGCCAGATTGCTCCCTGGATGGCACAGGCCACGAACTATGGTTGTAGTGAGTGCTCTGTGCCTCTGCACCAGAAATGCCTGAGGGCACACATCAACCAGTCGAACATTGGCAGACAGGGTTGTCATGTAAATCGATGGATCGTTCTGTAGTTCTAGTTGTCGTTTTGTAATAAATTTATTGTTTACACATAGCATACATATTTCTGGAACTCATTTTGTCAGTAGGAGAGATAGTATTGACTGCTGGAACGAAATAATATGATAATATCCATTGTTGTTACTTGTCATCTTACAAAACTAATATTTTCGGACTGACATACCTGATGAATATTGCTCATAACATTCCTTCTAGCCGTCACACAGGTATATTAGCAAAATGTAGCTATTGAATTTTTCTACAACTCTTGTAATTGAAGTTGCTTTCTATTCATGCAAAAAACAGTAGCAGAGTTATTGACTGCTGGAAGGAAATAATATGATAATATCCATACTTGTTACTTGTCATCTTACAAAACTAATATTTTCGGACTGACATACCTGATGAATATTGCTCATAACATTCCTTCTACCCGTCACACAGTAATAATTCTTATAGCAAAATGTAGCTATTGAATTTTTCTATAACTCTTGTAATTGAAGTTGCTTTCTATTCATGCAAGAAACAGTCGAAAAGTTGTGCTGAAGTTCAGTCATGCATTTTGTAAAAAAAATCAAAAAACTTTCCTCTGATTTCAACTTATAATATCATAGTTGAATAAACAGTTCTATTTATATGATGCACATCAATGGAAAGCTGCATTTCTTAGCTTTCATTTGATATACAACACTTGTATATATGTTATGTAGTTGCTGAGAAAATCAAATTTGACACACACCATGTAATTTTTTTTTCCATATCCGTTTTTTCTCCCAAATGTGCTGGTAACATGGGTATAATTTCTGGGCGGACGTCTGGTATAAAAAGGGTTAAAGCGGTGGGCAGAGTCTTAAATGACTGTATGTATTTGTGCATGCAGGGTTCACTTCGAAGCCTCTGCATCCAATGGTGGCTATGTGAAGATTAGAAACTTTGACTATGGCGGGTCTGGAACTGTCGGGTCCCCTAGGTACTACACTGGACAGTCAGTAACACATAAAGCTGAGCTGGTCATCGACCTTGACAGTCCTGTCCATTGCTCTGTTGGGTCAACTTGTTCTGAGAAAATGCTGGACAGGGGACCACCAGTCACTAAGGAAGTAAGTGAATACGCCTTAGACATCAAAGGTGACTGAAATAACATGTCTCACAGTTGGTCATTCTAACGAGTCAAGATCGTAGGATGTAGGCAGTTATTATTTCCTAAAAAAGGCACCTTGAAGTGTAAAACAGCTAAAGAAGGCCCATTCATGAATTTTTTGAATTTTCAATATTTTGGCTGAGATCCGTCTTATTGAATAAGATCTAAATTTGCACGTGAGAGGTAGAATTTTATGCCGTTTGGAAACTATCCTGACCTGTGCATTGATAAAGAAAACTCAGCAGTATAAGTTTACATCAAATAACACTGATGGATCCAACAGTTTTTGTAGGTCATCATCGACGTCCCATTTCTCCTAATCATAAAAAATCCAAAATTACTGTAAGGTCAATTCGACCGATAGTGGACATAATGTCTGCAGGTGGTTCATGTTGGTAGTTTGTCACCTGTGATGTCATTGTAGGCAGATGTCACTGTACGCTGGGCAGGCTGGAGTGATGAACCGGCTGGAATCAAAGAATATGAGTTGGAACTCAACAAATTAGCGCCCCATGGAACTCAGCTTGTGCATCACTCAGAACTTCTTTTGAAGACTGTGGATGCAGACAAGGACAGTGTCAACATCAGTCTTAGTGATCCTGGTAAAAACCTGAATTGCTTTTAATAAGGAATGTGTATTGTAAGAGAGGATGTTGTTGTAGTTGAATCAGTAGTGTTCTTTACCTATCCTGGTGAGTGGACTTAGTGAAATAACCAATAAGCAATATCTCCACTGTATAATCTAATATTGTTTGAGTGTGTGTGCATACATGCATGCATATGTGTGTGCGTGCGTTGTGTGCATTGCGTGCGTGCGTGCATGCGTGTGTGTGTGTGACAGAGAGAGAGTGAGCATGTGTGATGTGTGTGTAGGGGTGTGACCCTAGGCCCTACGGGGGTCTCTAAATATAAACAGTTTCATTCACAAGTTTTAGCTTGACTATAATTTCAAGGCGTAGATAATGGATAGATCACATGTTGCCCAGAAACATGTCATATACATGCACACAGTTGGTGCCATTTGGTAATACTCACTTTCATACTTGATTTGTCTTGTGCTGTTATATTTATATGGACATTGGTTGCCAGGTGTGTATGCGGTGGTTCTGGTGACCAAAGACGCAGCAGGCAATGCACAGGTGGCTCGACAGTTCCTCATCTTTGACAACGTAAACGACATCAGCATCAGTTCAGCTGAAGATAAACAACTTCTGGTGTTGTCAGCTGCAGAGAACACATCACACACATGGTTGACATCACTGCAAGCAGGAGACGGTGTTGGGGACCAGGTGAGGAGGAACACAACATGGATATCTTTGGCAAGTGAGAGGGGAAGGTATAGACAATAGGGAGAGAAGATACTGTGAGAGACAGAGAGAGACAGAGAGAGAGACACAGAGAGAGACAGAGAGACAGAGAGACAGAGAGACAGAGAGACAGAGAGGCAGAGAGGCAGAGAGAGAGGCAGAGAGACAGACAGACAGACAGAGAGAGACAGAGACAGGAAGAAATTCAGGGAGAGAGCCAGAGAGAGACAGACAGAGAGACACAGATACAGAGAGAGACAGAGATACAGAGAGATACAGAGAGACAGAGAGAGACAGAGAGAGACAGAGAAGAGACAGACAGACAGATAGACAAACAAACAGATGGCCAGCAGACAGACAGACAAAGACAGACGGACGGAGAGACAGACAGGGAGACAGTGAGAGACAGACGGAGGGAGACAGATAGATATGGAGATAGATGGAGAGCAGAGAAGAAATAGGAAATAGAGGAAAACAAGAAAGGGTAGAGAGATTTGAGGTAGATATGAAGGGAAAGATGGTAATGTGGGGAGGGGAGTTTAGGGTAGACTGATGGGGAGAAATAATGGAGAAATGGGAGGGGATAAGATGGGGAGAAGAAGAGAGACACCTTACAGACTTCTCTGTACTGTTGGAAGATGGTATGTTCATTTAATGAGCTGCTCTTTGGCCACTCAGCCATATGTTATTACATTTGTTTCAGCTGGACAAGACAAGCTGACACTCCTCCATGGAGTGTTTTGTGTTGAGATGCAGCCGCCCCATCCCCAAGCAGCAAACTCAGATTTGTAGCATCTGTTGCAGGTCCAAATTGCTTGGAAAGGACACTTTGCCAACACGTTCCAACACACCCACAAGTTCCTTAGTGGGATAGCTGACCACTCTCCTGCACTGGACAGCCGCTATGAAGAGCTGACCGGTCAGCCTCCCGTCACTGTCTCCAGACAGGTATGTGTTGTGTGTGATTGCCGTGGCACAGTCAGTAGAACATCATCCAGTCAACCGTGACTCTTGTGCTGCTGTGTCAAAGCTGGTGCATTTCTGTTTGCTCTACGTTGCTCCAGTTCAATTAGTTGTCTGAATGAGTACCTGGCTATAGACAGTGTTGGATATTTGTAGCAGAATGCTGTTAGTGCATTAATTCCAGAGAAGTTGAGAGGGTGATAGATTGAATGTGTTTGAACAGGTAACACTTTGAGTAGTCTTGTGGACAGGATACTGTGGTCTACTAAAACTTACAGTTTATCTGTCACATGCTGGCCGCCACTGTTGACATTTGTCTGTCTGTTATAGAAAGGTGTTATTTTTTCACTAGAGTCTGATCAGGTCTGCACTTTCTTTCACTGTTAGGAGACATGATCTCATTAACACTCATGTTTGAAAAAGTCAAATGCAAAAAATGACCATTTAAATATCATTGTAAATACATGGACAAATGTGCGTGAATTAATTTGTGAAATCATAGACAAAGTATGGTACAGATATCTGGTATCTAGCTAAAATTTAGCTTTCCACATTTTTGTATGTTCAAGTCTTCCTCATAGCTGGCTTATATGCCGTGAGTACCAACCTTTCATGGATTAAATTATAACCCCATACAACCAAAATATCAATCTAGGAAATATGTCATAAAATGTAAGGTAACGATTGCAGGAACCATGTGTGGGTGGAGTATAATACAGGACAATCTGGTCACTCTGTCATGGGTTAGGTTACTAGGAATATGAAGTAGATGCAGACGCAGTAGGCTTATGTTCATCCTCATGTCAGTACCATAGCAATATGAATATTATATGACACCTTCGATTCATGTAATTTAGAACAGTCAATGAATAGTGCCAAATGTGAATGATGCCATTGTTGAAATTGAAGTGAACATGCATGTTGCTGTCTTTATGTAACAATGCTTGAAAAACAATTGCCCTGAAGTTGATGTGCCTCTAGAAGATGTGTATTTGTAATTTATACTGCTGTGTGCTGTAGGCCATACCAAATGTGAACGCTATCGTCAGGTATGAGCTGTGCCAGGGTGTTGACCACAGTGCTGGTCAATCTCTCACAACTCCGGTCAACTGGGTCAACGTGACAGATTTCCTGGTGAGTAGTTGTCTCAGTCACTATTCACGTGACAGCAACAGTGCTTACTCTAATCATTGCTCTCTTCTCACTCTCTCTGTCTTGGTGTCTCTGTCTATCTGTCTCTCTGTGTTCATCTGACCGTCCGTCCATCCGCCTGCCCACCCATCCATCTGTCTGTCTCTCCTATCTCTCTCTCTCACACTCACTCTCTCTCCCTGTGGATGAGAGCGACGGACTACTCAGAATGAGACAATGTCTGTGGACATCCTGAGAAAGGACGGTGACATTTATGTGTGACGGTGACAGACGTGACTACTCTATGTTGTGTTTCAGAGAGAGACATTGACTGTGGACATCCCGAGAGAGGACGGTGACTTGTTTCATGTGTGGGTGAGGGTGACAGACGTGACTACTCTATGTTGTGTTTCAGAATGAGACAATGTCTGTGGACATCCCGAGAGTGGACGGTGACTCTGTGCGTGTGTGGGTGAGGGTGACAGACGTGACTACTCTATGTTGTGTTTCAGAAAGAGACAATGTCTGTGGACATCCCGAGAGAGGACGGTGACTCGGTGCATGTGTGGGTGAGGGTGACAGACGTGACTACTCTATGTTGTGTTTCAGAAAGAGACAATGTCTGTGGACATCCCGAGAGAGGACGGTGACTCGGTGCATGTGTGGGTGAGGGTGACAGACGTGACTACTCTATGTTGTGTTTCAGAAAGAGACAATGTCTGTGGACATCCCGAGAGAGGACGGTGACTCGGTGCATGTGTGGGTGAGGGCGACAGACGTGACTACTCTATGTTGTGTTTCAGAATGAGACAATGTCTGTGGACATCCCAAGAGAGGACGGTGACTCGGTGCATGTGTGGGTGAGGGTGACAGACGTGACTACTCTATGTTGTGTTTCAGAAAGAGACAATGTCTGTGGACATCCCGAGAGAGGACGGTGACTCGGTGCATGTGTGGTGAGGGTGACAGACGTGACTACTCTATGTTGTGTTTCAGAAAGAGACAATGTCTGTGGACATCCCGAGAGAGGACGGTGACTCGGTGCATGTGTGGGTGAGGGTGACAGACGTGACTACTCTATGTTGTGTTTCAGAAAGAGACAATGTCTGTGGACATCCCGAGAGAGGACGGTGACTCGGTGCATGTGTGGGTGAGGGTGACAGACGTGACTACTCTATGTTGTGTTTCAGAAAGAGACAATGTCTGTGGACATCCCGAGAGAGGACGGTGACTCTGTGCGTGTGTGGGTGAGGGTGACAGACGTGACTACTCTATGTTGTGTTTCAGAAAGAGACAATGTCTGTGGACATCCCGAGAGAGGACGGTGACTCGGTGCATGTGTGGGTGAGGGTGACAGACGTGACTACTCTATGTTGTGTTTCAGAAAGAGACAATGTCTGTGGACATCCCGAGAGAGGACGGTGACTCGGTGCATGTGTGGGTGAGGGTGACAGACGTGACTACTCTATGTTGTGTTTCAGAAAGAGACAATGTCTGTGGACATCCCGAGAGAGGACGGTGACTCGGTGCATGTGTGGGTGAGGGTGACAGACGTGACTACTCTATGTTGTGTTTCAGAAAGAGACAATGTCTGTGGACATCCCGAGAGAGGACGGTGACTCGGTGCATGTGTGGGTGAGGGTGACAGACGTGACTACTCTATGTTGTGTTTCAGAAAGAGACAATGTCTGTGGACATCCCGAGAGAGGACGGTGACTCGGTGCATGTGTGGTGAGGGTGACAGACGTGACTACTCTATGTTGTGTTTCAGAAAGAGACAATGTCTGTGGACATCCCGAGAGAGGACGGTGACTCGGTGCATGTGTGGGTGAGGGTGACAGACGTGACTACTCTATGTTGTGTTTCAGAAAGAGACAATGTCTGTGGACATCCCGAGAGAGGACGGTGACTCGGTGCATGTGTGGGTGAGGGCGACAGACGTGACTACTCTATGTTGTGTTTCAGAATGAGACAATGTCTGTGGACATCCCAAGAGAGGACGGTGACTCGGTGCGTGTGTGGGTGAGGGCGACAGACGTGATGGGCAACACGAAGACCGACTCCGTGTTGGTGCACGTCGACTCGTCTCCTCCTGTCATCCAGGACGTCTGGCTGTCTCGACACGGCCGCACTCAACTCGCCGTGCACCACTCTGTCGACTTGTTCAACCTGAAGTGAGCACCTGAGTTAAAATAGTACTATTCATAAGTTTGCGTAAGCTATGTTTACGCAATTGTTTTATTATTTTATTCTCTTATGCTTCATGTTATCATATCTGCAAGTCATGAATATGCTGCCCTCTGCTGAGCATTTTAGCAAAATTTACAAATAAGTTAAGATGGAAGGTGAAACTTGCGTAAACCTATCTTAATATGCAAAAATTCAGATACATGTTTATGGTTCGTCGGTGGTGATATATGTGAAGGTCCACAATGGTTCTCACCATAAGATGCATCTCTCAAAGCTGAGGAAAACCCAAGATGCATCTAAAGGATGAAAGCATCCATTTTTTATTGATTTGTTTAGTAGAAACACAGTTTCATTTGATTGAACATATTTACTTCTCAAGAAACTTGATTGTTTCTTTTGTATATTTTACTGCATCCTGGGGTTTCTTCATATATGGATATAAGTCCATTTTCATAATCCTAGGTATTGTTCTCCAAGAAGCAGTGATCACTTAGGGATTTTTTGTATTGTTTTGTTAATGCAATAATACACGTGCTTCAAATTTACATCATAACAAATATTATTTTGGTAATCATCTTCTGTATTTATGTATATGGGTATATATTCATCACCATTCAGGATGGGGCATGTTGATCAGTTTATGCAACATAACAATAAATAGGAAACCTGCAGAACTAATAAGCAGTGGCCCTGTTATGCAAGTCGGGCTGCATGTAGTCAACCGCCAGTGTCTCCTTACCTGATTACGCTACAATCATTCATTATATCCAACATTTTTATAACAGTTGGAGACTAAAAGAACTCAAAAGATGAACTGGAGAAAGAAATTAACAATCGTAAAGAGCGCGATTATGCCACTGGACAGAGTTGCATATCAGCGCCCTCTAGTGATTATGCAGGTTCCCCATTCTTATGGATTTCAAGATTACAGTATTTGATTTCTTTCTGACTGCGTATGTACTGTTGTTGTTGTTTAGGTTTGAGTTTGACAGCTATGACTTCCACTCTGGCTTGAAGGAGATTCACTGGCTACTTCACGATTCACTCGACAGCAACTTGGAGCATGGCAGCGGACATGTCGCGGTCCATAAACACACGGTGGGTGTCAAACTGGCCCGAAGTTGTCCAAGTTTCAAAATGACCATCTAGGAGGACTTGAACCCCAATCTGATCAATACATTCCTTTCATTTGGATAGCTCTGTTTTGATTTGATTGATATATATAAATACATATCAATAAAATTCCAAGCTAGGTGTATGCATGCATGGAGGCAACGGTAATGTTAAAGGAGACTAAATACTAATCACTGTCTTGGAGGAGGGGTGTATCTGTAGGGGAAGGTCCCCTCCCCAAAGGAATTGTAGTTGGAGTCTCCTAGGGTGGAGTTGGAGGCTTCAAGGAAGGGTTCAGTTGAGGGTGTATTTGGTGGATGTCTGGAGCCTCGTGGAGGCTGGAGGTTTTGGGGACTTGCAAATGCAAATAAAACAAACATACACCCATGTTGAATACGCTGCTGCCACACACATCTGTGATGATGTACTCATCTGTGGACAGGGTGTCCAGTCGACCTGTGCTGCCCCAGGCTGCTACTGCATCCCCAAAGACAACGAGTGCTTCCTGCGCCACTATGAGATCCAGCCAAACTTGCAGAAGATGAAGGTGCCACACGGAAAACATGACTTTGACTACAATCTCGTCCTCACCGTGACAAACAATGCCATGTTGGCCACAGTCTTCACGTTCAAGGCAAGTTACAACGCGTGAATCAATAATGATTCAGCAGGAAACATCGTACTTTTGTATGTGGTTAATGAAGTGGTTAACCCATGTTGGACCATCGCTCTGTCGAGTAGCTGCTTCTGTTATTGAATATTCGTATGCCACATATCACAAAATCATGTTTGACAATGAGGCATTAGCGTCGGGGGACCTATGATCGACCATTTTTGCATATTTTTCCGCGTTTTATTCGCCTTTGATGTAAAGTTACGCAATTTAAATTATTCTCTATTCAAAGCATATTCATTGACGATTTCTACAAACACCAAAAAATAGTTTGATACAATTTGGTGACAAAATACCAGCAGTGATTACCTTCTCACCCAATAGGTCACAGGGGGGTCCCTAATGATCGACCGTTCAGCACATAAACTTGAGTAATGATGTGTCAACAATGATTTTATTTGCCCATGTCATCAGTTTGCGTGTTTGTTTACACATATACAATTACATTAGTACAGTAACAGTCAACACCAAATTTATTGCATTTATGAAACAATCGATCATTAGGGACCCTCTCGATGAAAGGTACCCACATGCTACAGTTCAATGGAAGTAAAAATCTGTTTTGGATTATAAACATCTCTAGATATTGCATTTATAATAACATAATAACTTGTCTTAATGTAACTAAAACAATATTTTAAAGGAACTTTTCTCTTCCTTCAGACCACTGTAGGCCTGAACATCTCTCCCTCTATGGGTGTCAGACAGTCTGATATCACCCCATGCACTCTCTGTACCCTCAGATCACAGTAGACACAACCAACCTTTTGTCTGGGTTGTCAGACAGTTTGATATCACCCCATCCACTCTCTGTTCCCTCAGATCACAGTAGACACAACCACCCTTCTTTCTGGGGTGTCAGACAGTTTGATATCACCCCATCCACTCTCTGTTCCCTCAGATCACAGTAGACACAACCACCCTTCTATCTGGGGTGTCAGACAGTTTGATATCACCCCATCCACTCTCTGTTCCCTCAGATCACAGTAGACACAACCACCCTTCTTTCTGGGGTGTCAGACAGTTTGATATCACCCCATGCACTCTCTGTTCCATCAGATCACAGTAGACACAACCGCCCTTCTATCTGGGGTGTCAGACAGTTTGATATCACCCCATGCACTCTCTGTTCCATCAGATCACAGTAGACACAACCGCCCTTCTATCTGGGGTGTCAGACAGTTTGATATCACCCCATGCACTCTCTGTTCCATCAGATCACAGTAGACACAACCGCCCTTCTATCTGGGGTGTCAGACAGTTTGATATCACCCCATGCACTCTCTGTTCCATCAGATCACAGTAGACACAACCGCCCTTCTATCTGGGGTGTCAGACAGTTTGATATCACCCCATCCACTCTCTGTTCCCTCAGATCACAGTAGACATAACCACCCTTCTTTCTGGGGTGTCAGACAGTTTGATATCACCCCATGCACTCTCTGTTCCATCAGATCACAGTAGACACAACCGCCCTTCTATCTGGGGTGTCAGACAGTTTGATATCACCCCATGCACTCTCTGTTCCATCAGATCACAGTAGACATAACCACCCTTCTTTCTGGGGTGTCAGACAGTTTGAGATCACCCCATGCACTCTCTGTTCCATCAGATCACAGTAGACATAACCACCCTTCTTTCTGGGGTGTCAGACAGTTTGATATCACCCCATCCACTCTCTGTTCCATCAGATCACAGTAGACACAACCGCCCTTCTATCTGGGGTGTCAGACAGTTTGATATCACCCCATCCACTCTCTGTTCCATCAGATCACAGTAGACACAACCGCCCCTCTCCCAGGAGTGGTGACAGACAGCCAGCAGTCTGAGCCAGACATAGACTTCCAGCAAGGTTCCACCCAGCAAGCGTCCTGGCAGGGATTCTTTGACCGAGAGAGCAGTGTCTTGTTCTACCAGTATGCCTTCTCCGATCACTGTCTCCCGGCCTCTGACTTCTCTGTGCCACCAAATGGAAAGGTAATAATAGTGTGATGTTTTCATATTATATTAATTAGCATAAAATAGCACTGATTTCTGCCCAGATAATGAGATGTACACTCATAGTTCTTATTTCTTTATTTTAGCTGCTCCTTGTGTGTTTTTGTAGATCGAGAATAATGGTTCTCTAAATGTACAATAGCCTTTTCTTTTCCCCATGTGTGTCCTATTAATTGCCCTAAGATAGATACCAGGCAGAAAGAAGTAATAGCTTGTGTCTCATCTGAAAGACGCAAGCAAAGTGAGATGAATTAATGTGTCTATGTTTTGAAATGACAGTTGACAGTCAAGTCCTTTGCTACACAAATTCAAGAACAAGTAGACAATTTTCTCTAAATATTTTAATTGTCTCTTGACATTTAACAAAAGATAAAGAAATTAATGTAGGCGAAATCAAAAGTAGTTGTTATGTTGTTTAGTAGCAGACGTCTTACTGACAGAACTAGAATGCTGGCAGCAACTATATAATTTCAGTTATGCATGATTTAACATTGCAGTATTGTGAAGAAATGTGGTTGCTACAATTCCCTCCAGGTTACTGAGACCACAGTGACACATGCGAGCAGGACAGTGCCAGGCCCTGGGGCCTTCCACTGCACCGTTGTGGCCTACAACAAGGCCCTCGAGCCCTCGGAGCCCGTGTGTTCCGATGGTGTCACTGTCGACACGACGGCCCCAGAGATCCACGAAGTGTCCATCGAGAACTCGTGGACAAAGGACGGTCTCGTGAAGGACTCAACAGGCCGTGTGTGGTACATTGACAGGAACAGGTTCCGTGTTCTACTGGAGCACCCCAGTGACAGCTGCAGGTAATATGTCACTGTGTCACTAGATCTAGGACCCAGTGACAAGTTGACAACTTCAGGTAATATGTCACTGTGTCACTAGATCTAGGACCCAGTGACAAGTTGACAACTTCAGGTAATATGTCACTGTGACACTAGATCTAGGACCCAATGACAAGTTGACAACTGCAGGTAATATGTCACTGTGTCACTAGATCTAGGACCCAGTGACAAGTTGACAACTGCAGGTAATATGTCACCACTTTAATGATTAAACCACTATCATGGCTCTTGATAGCCTATAATATTCATGCTGTATTACAATATTACTTTATCGTATAGGTGCATCCACATATTTAGTTCCACAAAACACCTGTATATTGTACTGAAAACTGTGTGTAATGGTTTATTTATTACTTGTCTTAGGCAAAAGGCCCTGCTGAAGAACAACATATCGTTGTATCGAATCAGACAACTGACAAGCAATGCTGGTGAAGACAACGCCACCTTGTGCCAACGATCAACATTCCCAGATCAGAGAAACATCGTCGTCAGCCGGGAGAATGTGGTGTGTGGTTAAATAATAATACGCCAGTTAGTTATGCGTATTGACATGCTTTAGATGACTGTCATTTTAAACACGCTATGTGCTACATTTGTGCTCTTTTATCAGCTGTTCCTCAGCTGGTGACGGAGAGCTCAGATCCGCTTCTTTCCTGTCCATTTTCAGAAGCATATGAACAGTTTAATTAAGTTATTTCTAAAGTCAAATTTAACAACAAATGCAAACATTTGTGATTGTTTTTAAAGAAGACTGATATTCTTTAAACTCATTCTAACAATTTATATTCCACAAAATGAGTTAATCCATTAGATGGTTTATGGAAAATGCAAGGACATCAGCAGCATCAACACAGAAGGGCATAAATACTCAGTTGGTGCATACTTGTGACAATTCCGATTTTGGTAATAACCTGAATTAATTTTGTCCAGGAATCGGTGGTTTGTCTGATTATTTTACCAGTACTACATATAAAACCTACAGAGACATACGTTCCACACTTTGTGTGCAGCCTTTGTAAATGTGAACCAGCATTACTTTTACATTCGCTTAGTTGGAGTTGTCATGGTTTGGCTCGGATGCTGAAAGTGGCATCCATACATATGATGTTGGACTCAGTTCGACGGGATCTGAGGACATGGATCTGTTGCCGTACACATCGACTCACGGCCACCGTCACTTCATCACCTACCACCCGGACCTGATGGATGGACAGACCTTCTACATCCACATCCAGGCCGTCAACAGGGCGGGACAACAGACTGTCCAGGTAAGATGTTTACTTTGTCTTACCTGGACACATCAAGGCTGTCAACAGGGCAGGACAACAGACTGTCCGGTAAGATGTTTATTTTGTCTTACCTGGCTACATCAAGGCTGTCAATAGGGCGGGACAACAGACTGTCCGGTAAGATGTTTATTTTGTCTTACCTGGCTACATCAAGGCTGTCAATAGGGCGGGACAACAGACTGTCCAGGTAAGATGTTTATTTTGTCTTACCTGGTCACATCAAGGCTGTCAACAGGGCGGGACAACAGACTGTCCAGGTAAGATGTTTACTTTGTCTTACCTGGCCACATCAAGGCTGTCAACAGGGCAGGACAACAGACTGTCCAGGTAAGATGTTTACTTTGTCTCACCTGGCCACATCAAGGCCGTCAACAGGGCAGGACAACAGACTGTCCAGGTAAGATGTTTACTTTGTCTTACCTGGCCACATCAAGGCTGTCAACAGGGCAGGACAACAGACTGTCCAGGTAAGATGTTTACTTTGTCTTACCTGGCCACATCAAGGCTGTCAACAGGGCAGGACAACAGACTGTCCAGGTAAGATGTTTACTTTGTCTCACCTGGCCACATCAAGGCCGTCAACAGGGCAGGACAACAGACTGTCCAGGTAAGATGTTTACTTTGTCTCACCTGGCCACATCAAGGCCGTCAACAGGGCAGGACAACAGACTGTCCAGGTAAGATGTTTACTTTGTCTTACCTGGTCACATCAAGGCTGTCAACAGGGCAGGACAACAGACTGTCCAGGTAAGATGTTTACTTTGTCTTACCTGGTCACATCAAGGCTGTCAACAGGGCAGGACAACAGACTGTCCAGGTAAGATGTTTACTTTGTCTCACCTGGTCACATCAAGGCCGTCAACAGGGCAGGACAACAGACTGTCCAGGTAAGATGTTTACTTTGTCTTACCTGGTCACATCAAGGCTGTCAACAGGGCAGGACAACATACTGTCCAGGTAAGATGTTTACTTTGTCTTACCTGGTCACATCAAGGCTGTCAACAGGGCAGGACAACAGACTGTCCAGGTAAGATGTTTACTTTGTCTTACCTGGTCACATCAAGGCTGTCAACAGGGCAGGACAACAGACTGTCCAGGTAAGATGTTTACTTTGTCTCACCTGGTCACATCAAGGCCGTCAACAGGGCAGGACAACAGACTGTCCAGGTAAGATGTTTACTTTGTCTTACCTGGTCACATCAAGGCTGTCAACAGGGCAGGACAACAGACTGTCCAGGTAAGATGTTTACTTTGTCTTACCTGGTCACATCAAGGCTGTCAACAGGGCAGGACAACAGACTGTCCAGGTAAGATGTTTACTTTGTCTTACCTGGTCACATCAAGGCTGTCAACAGGGCAGGACAACAGACTGTCCAGGTAAGATGTTTACTTTGTCTCACCTGGCCACATCAACTTCAGCAGGGTAGGACGACACATTTACTTCCAGGTAAAGTGCTTATCTTGTCTTACCTATATACACAGCAGTCTAGTATAGTCCACTCTCTCCTCTCATCTTCACTTCTTAACCTGTGTTTATAGACCAATGTACGACAACCCCCTCTCCTCTCATCTTCTTTTCTTAACCTCTGTTTACAGACCAATGTACAACAGCCCCCTCTCCTCTCATCTCCACTTCTTAACCAGTGTTTATAGACCAATGTACGACAGCCCCATCTCCTCTGAGCTTTACTTCTTAACTAATGTTTATACACCAAAATAGCCCCCACTCCTCGCATCTTCACTTATTAATCTCTATTTACAGAACAGTCTACTGCAACTTTCCAGACAAATAAAGATGGTGCTTTGAGCAATTCTAAGGATTGGACATAAAGATGTACCTTATGTTTTTTACCCATGGAAACATGTGATGTTCATTGTCATATAGTGATACTTGTGTTCCCAGGTGATAGGTCCCATCCTGGTGGAAGTGGACAGTCCAGTCTTCACTGGCCACTTTACTGTGTCCGTGAAAGAACATGCAGGAACTATGTATCTGGTCGGTCAATGGGACAAGTCTGGCTTCACAGCCAAAGATCTCATATACCGTTACAGCTACGCTGTAGGTAGGTTCTTGTTAAGAGTAACACATCTTATTTTCCCCTGGGATCTGTGTCAAATTAGCACAGCAGTTCACAAATGTTAACCTTAGTTTAAGGCAGACCATCGTCCTTCTATAAATTGTATGCTCTATTATGATGACAACCAAAACAGAAAGGTTTGATCAAAACTTTGTTGAAACAGAACAGATCTTCAGCCGAGTTTCAGCTTATTTTTATGAATAACTATTATAATTTCGACTGCTGGTTTAAGTGTCAGTCAACCTATATTCATCAGTGGACACAGGTTGACTAGGATGACACACTTGAAAGGGAAGATTAAAAACTTTATCAACAGTTGAATACAATGGCTGATTAGTATGGGAAACTGATATTTTCAGAAGAAATCTCCCATGTAAGATGAAGTTGATAATACAGTTAGTCTGCATTTTGCCTGGTACATAACTAGTTTGAGAAGTTAATTAATTTAATATCTCGTTCCTTGTGTGTTCTTTGACCTCAGGGCACAGTCCTGGCACAGACAATGTCAAACAGTTTGTGTCACTGACACAAGAGTCGAGTGTGTCGGGTCTGTGTGCGTGGACCCACCCTCCTACCTGCGTGGCGATTCCTGTCAGAGAGCTACAGTGGCGCCTCCATGGCCGTCACTCATACTACGTGTCGCTGAAACTGGAGGGAGTTAACGGCATTGATCGAGTCGCATCGTCGGATGAGTATGAACACTACGTAGGGGCTCCCGACGGGGGTGTGGTTGTGGAGCTCCCTCTCAGCACGACGGAGGTGGTAAGTGAATGTGTCTCTTGTTTTACATAATTATGTCCATCGCTTTACATGGTGACCTAATGGAGTGTTTCTGGTGAGATCTGAGTCATGTTAGGGTGGTATTTTCTCACGGCTTTCCACAGAAGAACAAAGAAATGTGTTTCATAGTGGTGCATAATATGGCCTGCCTCACAATTGTGGAGATCCATGGTCCACACTAATGTGAAGACCCATGGTCCTCAGAGTGGAAGAAATCCATGGTCCTCATGATGGACGAGATCCTTCGTCCTCATGGTGGACGAGATCCTTGGTCCTCATGGTGGATGAGATTCGTGGTCCTCATGGTGGATGAGATCCTTGTTCCTCATGGTGGATGAGATCCGTGGTCTTCATGGTGGATGAGATCCGTGGTCCTCATAGTGGATGAGATCCGTGGTCCTCATGGTGGATGAGATCCGTGGTCCTCATGGTGGATGAAATCCGTGGTCCTCACGATGGATGAGATCCATGGTCCTCATGGTGGATGAGATCCGTGGTCCTCGTGGTGGATGAGATCCGTGGTCCTCGTGGTGGATGAGATCCGTAGTCCTCATGGTGGACGAGATCCGTGGTCCTCATGGTAGATGAGACCCGTGGTCCTCATGGTGGACAAGATCCGTGGTCCTCATGGTGGATGAGATCCGTGGTCCTCATGATGGATGATCTATTTGTGGTCCTCATGGTGGATGAGATCCATGGTCCTCATGATGGATGAGATCCGTGATATTCATGGTGGATGAGACCCGTGGTCCTCATGGTGGATGAGATCTGTGGTCCTCATGGTGGATGAGATCTGTGGTCCTCATGGTGGATGAGATCCGTTGTCCTCATGGTGGTTGAGATCTGTGGTCCTCATGGTATATGAGATCCGTGGTCCTCATGGTGGATGAGATCCGTGGTCCTCATGGTGGATGAGATCCGTGGTCCTCATGGTGGATGAGATCCTTGGTCCTCATGGTGGATGAGATTCGTGGTGAATGAGATCCGCGGTCCTCATGGTGGATGAGATTCATGGTCCTCATGGTGGATGAGATCTGTGGTCCTCATGGTGGATGAGACCCGTGGTCCTCATGGTGGATGAGATCCGTGGTCCTCATGGTGGATGAGATCCGTGGTCCTCACGATGGATGAGATCCATGGTCCTCATGGTGGATGAGATTCGTGGTGGATGAGATCCGTGGTCCTCGTGGTGGATGAGATCCATAGTCCTCATGGTGGACGAGATCCGTGGTCCTTATGGTGGATGAGATCCGTGGTCTTCATGGTGGATGAGACCCGTGGTCCTCATGGTGGATGAGATCTGTGGTCCTCATGGTGGATGAGATCTGTGGTCCTCATGGTGGATGAGATCTGTGGTCCTCATGGTGGATGAGATCCGTGGTCCTCATGGTGGATGAGATCCTTGGTCCTCATGGTGGATGAGATCCGTGGTCTTCATGGTGGATGAGATCCGTGGTCCTCGTGGTGAATGAGATCCGCGGTCCTCATGGTGGATGAGATTCATGGTCCTCATGGTGGATGAGATCTGTGGTCCTCATGGTAGATGAGACCCGTGGTCCTCATGGCCTCATGGTGGATGAGATCCGTGGTCCTCATGGTGGATGAGATCCATGGTCCTCATGGTGGATGAGATCCGTGGTCCTCATGGTGGATGAGATTCGTGGTCATCACGGTGGATGAGATCCATGGTCCTCACAGTGGATGAGATTCGTGGGCCTCATGGTGGATGAGATCCGTGGTCCTCAAGGTGGATGAGGTCCGTGGTCCTCATGGTGGATGAGATCCGTGGTCCTCATGGTGGATTAGATCCATGTTAGACTGCTGTGAGGAGTAGTTACATGTTTCCTTGAGCATTTGTGTCGATACATGTCCAAGTCTTAAGCGATATATGACGAATGGTTCTCTTATTTGAATTATAAATATTATCATGTCCATTTAAACTGCTGTAAACAAATATAAACAACATTTATCAACATCAGTATTCAAATGAGATAAATATATTTGTTTGATGAAAATGTAGGTTCTACTGTAAAACACATTGTTGTGAACTCATAGAGCCAGAAGTCTATGTGGGTGCTGTGGTAGCTAATGAATTTGCTAGTTTTACCTACTGCCAAAACACTACTTCTGACAATGGAATGATGCCACGAGTGCCTATTGTTGCAAAGTTACTGTGACTATCCTATTACCTTACATCATCCCCATACGCTTGCAGCTGTCTGAAGACATTGACCATCAGACAAATCAGTCACAGCTACATGTCGCCTGGCACGGCTTCCATCACATCGACCAGGTGGTCACCTACCAAGTGGCCATTGGCTCGCAGCCTGGCTATGACGACGTGTCCAGTTATGTCAATGTCACTCCTCCCAACGCAATACTCACACACCTCCAACTTCTGCCTTTCAAGGTACAACACCGGCACGAGTTATAACCATTTTGTATCGAAATGTATCTTTAGTAAACACAAGTTGACCTATATTTGTCTATGTGAAAAGAAATATTTTCATTTGAAAGAGAATTTACTCTTATGTGAAATGTGATTTGTTTTTATAATTAAAAAAGAAATCATCCTTTTTCTATAAAATGAAAGTTGGTGGTCGTGCATTTGTTATTGGGGTAATATTACAGGCCTAATGTATATAGCCTTTGCTTCTACATTGCAAAACCTATTGTGACAAGTTTCTAAATTAATTGTAACTGCTACTTTGTACTTTATTTTCCAATAAATATTGTATACAATATTATATAGTAACTGCTTAAATTTGAGAATGGCAAAGCTTATTTTAAGTTGTATAACTTCTGCCATGTCCCTTCAACAGCAACAGCAGCAAACCAGTTGTAGTTTATTGTTATTACTGTTGATTAGTAAGCCTTCATTCATTCTTTCATTTGTTCTTTCTACAAAGCATTCTACTTCCAGACTTACTACGCCTCAGTTCGTGCCAGTACACCAGATGGCAGCACAGTTGTGAGTAGTGATGGCATCACGGTACTTCCAGTTGATATGCAACTTGAAGGTGTCTACATTTTGGATTCCCTGCCGTGCTCAAGTGGTAGGTGAACAGTATAAGTTTTACATAAGCAATATTTAAGCTGTGTATCTACAAACATTCATTCAACTTTATAAATGCAACATTTAATACGTAATTGTTTTGGATATATATATATATATTTATATATTTTATTGTAGTTCTAAGGTTAGTTGTACCATTATTAGCACAGAAGTTTAGAAATTTCATAATTAAAACTGTGGTATCTATAACAAGGGGAAAATATGGCTTTAAAATGTATATAGGAACAAATGTTGTTAAATTACAAGTAGTTAAACCCTTTTTTAAACAAATTAATGATTATCAGTCATATCCTGATCATTACATATTTACATCTTTTCATCTGTAATTATATTTCCGTCTTTGATTGTGCAGATAGTAACTGTAAGATAAAACCAATTCATGTAACTTCACATGAACTGATTATTACTTTATTGACAGACCAGTCAATGACACAGTTGGTGACGTCACATCATGACACTCCCTTACCTGACAAAGTGTGTGACATTGACGTAGACTTCCAGTCTTCCACTAGTCACATGGGCATCCAGTGGAGTCTGCCGGCAAATGTCACAACTCTTGTGACAAGTGTGAAATGGGGAATTCAAGAACAAGTCTCAAGGTATGGTAATCCCAGCATGTGTGAAGGTGATTGGTTAAGTTTAACAGACCTGCCTCTCTAGATACAAGAACAAGTCTCAAGGTATGGTAATCCCAGCATGTGTGAAGGTGATTTGTTGAGTTTAACAGACCGGCCTCTCTAGATACAAGAACAAGTCTCAAGGTATGGTAATCCCAGCGTGTGTGAAGGTGATTTGTTAAGTTTAACAGACCGCCCTCTCTAGATACAAGAACAAGTCTCAAGGTATGATAATCCCAGCATGTGTGAAGGTGATTTGTTAAGTTTAACAGACCTGCCTCTCCAGATACAAGAAAATGCCTTAAGGTAAGGTAATCCCAGCATGTGTGAAGGTGATTTGTTAAGTTTAACAGATCGCCCTCTCTAGATACATTGCAATGTAAAAAGTAAAAAGGCAAGTTCTTATATAGCGCAGTATTCAGTCCTCAGGACCGTTCAAAGCACTTTACTTCCCTGACAGACCTGTTCACTCAGACACCATCTCGGCTTCTCTGGGAAGCATCCAGCCATATGCTACAATTAATGCGTGAAGGCTGCTCGTACACATCCACCACTGTCTATAGCCAGGAACTCATTTATACAGCTGAGTGAACTGGAGCAATGTAGAGTGAAACAACTTGCCCAAGGTTTTAACACTGCAGCACAGGATTCAAACCCGGGTTCTCTTAGTCGAGAGTCCAAAGCTCTAGCCACTGCACCATTGTGCTACTACTTTCAAGGATGACTATGATGTAGACATTTTATATTGGTCTACAAAATTTCAATAGTGTTAACAATCATGAGTCATGTGTCTCACTTGATTGTGTTCTAGAGACAAGAGAGTGGTGTGAGTTGACAATCATGAGTCATGTGTCTCAAATGAGTGTGTTCTAGAGATTGGAGAGAGTGGTGTGAGTTGACAATCATGAGTCATGTGTCTCATGTGATTGTGTTCTAGAGACTGGAGAGAGTGGTGAGAGTTGACAATCATGAGTCATGTGTCTCATGTCATTGTGTTCTAGAGACTGGAGAGAGTGGTGTGAGTTGACAGTCACTAGTCATGTTGGTCATGTGATTGTGTTCTAGAGACTGGAGAGAGTGGTGTGAGTTGACAGTCACTAGTCATGTTGGTCATGTGATTGTGTTCTAGAGACTGGAGAGACTGGCGCGAGTTGACAGTCACTAGTCATGTTGGTCATGTGATTGTGTTCTAGAGACTGCAGAGAATGGTGTGAGTTGACAGTCACTAGTCATGTTGGTCATGTGATTGTGTTCTAGAGACTGGAGAGACTGGCGTGAGTTGACAGTCACCAGTCATGTTGGTCATGTGATTGCCATGAACCTGCTCCTGACACCAGGACACACGTACCGGGCAGTTGTCCAATTCTGTCACCAAGATGGCTGCTTCCAGGTCAGTGTCACATTCTGCAAGACTCTAACTTGTCATAAAACATAAATGTAAAGTCGAAACATTTGCTGTAATGTTTAGTTATATTAATGATACAATAAATATTGAAAAGCATGACTTTGTATAAGCTTCTATGAATTATTATCAACAAATTATGAATACCTACAATAAATATGGTTAAACATTATGTAAGTATCTGTGAATATCAACAACTTAGTAAATTTTATCTGGATGTGTCATTGCCAAAACAAGAGCAGTGCAAACTACCAATGTGACAGGACAGATGTGGAGACATGTCAAGACACCGAAACTGGGAGAAAGAGTAAGTTTCAGCCAAAAGTTGTGTAATCTCTGTAACTCAATACTGCAGTTTGCACTTGGACGTTGTTGGGTTGTGAAATTAGAGACCTTTTATGTATTTCTTATATCATTATAGTTAAGGGCCAGGCAGTAGATCGTTGTGTTATGTATTTCAGCCTCTCTATTCGGACGGAGTGACCATCATACCTGATGCCCCTGTATCGGACGGCATTACCTCAGCATCACTGACCGATACAAACGTGACTTTTACAATGTCTCAGTTTGTGGACCCCTCAGTGTCATCAGTGACCGCGGCAGGTGATGTCATCTCTCGTCAGGAGTGGACACTGCAAGTACATGACAGTGGACACAGCCCTGGACAACTCCACCACTGGCAGCTGATGTCCAGTGATGACATCATGTGTAGAATGACCAAGACTTCTACACACCAGGTGAATGCGAGCCCGTGATTGTGTAGTGGTTGGCACGTCTGTCTGACATGGCAGTGCGCTGAGTTCAATATGCTGATGGAGTGTTTGGTATGAAACGTGGCTCTCAACACTGGGCACCATGTAACTTGCCATGTAATTTGGAGATCATGTTAACGCAGAGTGCACAATAGTTCTAGCTAGCTGGTAGTCCGTCAGACTAGCTGACTTATAGACAACTAGTCCTGAATATGTTTTTGCTATGTAACCGGGACTGCTCTTAAAAAACTACTAATCTGAGCTCTAATATAACTCGTGATCGGACCGGCCTTATTTCGTAGCCTGTTAATATTGGTCAATTTTGGACATAAAAGAACCACTGAGGATGACAAGCACCCTGGCAGTGATCACCCTCAGTGTTAGCATAGAAATGTCGGCTTGGTATTAATGTTCTGAAAACAGCTGATTAGTTGAATGAAACCTTATAAGAATATTGTTGTTGGTTAAATTCTTGTAGCTCCTGTTCTTTCATGTTCTACAGCTCTGGTCCTTCCCTAGCTACAACCAACATCTGTTGTTGGTTTCCTGTAGCTCCTGTTCTTTCATGTTCTACAGCTCTGGTCCTTCCCTAGCTACAACCAACATCTGTTGTTGGTTTCCTGTAGCTCCTGTTCTTTCATATTCTACAGCTCTGGTCCTTCCCTAGCTACAACCAACATCTGTTGTTGGTTTCCTGTAGCTCCTGTTCTTTCATGTTCTACAGCTCTGGTCCTTCCCTAGCTACAACCAACATCTGTTGTTGGTTTCCTGTAGCTCCTGTTCTTTCATGTTCTACAGCTCTGGTCCTTCCCTAGCTACAACCAACATCTGTTGTTGGTTTCCTGTAGCTCCTGTTCTTTCATGTTCTACAGCTCTGGTCCTTCCCTAGCTACAACCAACATCTGTTGTTGGTTTCCTGTAGCTCCTGTTCTTTCATGTTCTACAGCTCTGGTCCTTCCCTAGCTATAAACAACAGCTGTTGTTGGTTTCCTGTAGCTCCTGTTTTGCCATGTTCTACAGCTCTGCTCCTACATGGCCCGTCTGAAGTCTCCCCTTGAGACGTCCAGTTGCATTGTCCTGGCTGTGAGGGCCTACAACAAAGTGGGTCTGTACTCCACCATCACCCACCAACTGAGGGGGTGTGACGTCAGCAGCAAAGTGACACTGACAGTGGTGGATGCTGTAGCAACGACACAAGATGGGTGAGTAGAAGTCCATGCGATGTCTTCAAGTACTTACACTGTTCAGGGCATGATGTTCTAGCATGTACTGATGATAATGGTTGGTTTATTTAGAAACTATACAAGCATTCAAATTGTACATAGTATAAGTTTTGATCATATAGTCCTAGTGTGTTAAGACCCAAATGGCTCCAATGCATTTGTGGTTTTTGACCTAAGTCTCTCATAAATTTTAATTTATATAACCAAATTTTACCAAATTACCAGATTTTACCACATTGCCATCAAAGCTTCATGGTTCAGATAGCAAATGGACTAGGAAATATTACACTCTTGCCTGTCTCCATTTATGATCATGTCTATAATGATTTTGTTTGTTGCACCTCTGAGCTTGGATTTTCAGATACAAGTGCCATAGAAGTGTTACAGTCCTTATTTACATACCTTCTTACTTAGGCTTACTAAGAGTTCAACAATTTTCCACCTTCTTTGAATGTCATTAACATTTGCCTTCTTCATCATTTTATCATCATGAAACCGATTTCCAAAGTACAGTCGTTTAAGACCGCCCCTCAAATCAGAGTGGGGCGGTCTTAAAAGAGGGGTGGTCTCTCGTGAGGAATTTGCAACATTCAACACTAGGGGGCGCTTACAATGACTAACATCGACACTAGGGGGCGCTTAAAACCACTAAGTAGTAAAATACCCAAAATATAAAGTAGAAAATAAAAAATGAGACAACATTATTGACAACAAAATTATTTATTTTGTTTATTTTGTATGTGACACGTTTCAGTATAATTTTAATTTGGAATCGTTTTTTTAATAATATCTGATAAAAAGTATCCTAATTTTTAATCGTTTTTTAATAATAATTGATAAAAAGTATTCTCATTCAATTTATTTCAAATTCGTTCTGAGGGGGCTAAAAAGTGCTGCCACCTTACGGCGTCTGGGTAATCGCATCGCAGTCGCCATTTTGTTTTTCCAGCGCCGCAAAACGATCTTTTACTTTCTGATCTAATCATGAAAACGACCTCTTACAGTCGCGAAAGTTCGTCTCTAATAACTCATATTACATATACATTCGCTAGGTCATAAAATTAAATAATTTACATTGCTGTGAAGAATAAAATTTACAAATCAACATCATGCTAAACTCGAAGTCGACATCGCCGGCGACTGCCGTAGATTACCGTGGCGTTATGTCGATATTTTATCGCGGTGTCGCTAAATCTGGATTCCGGTTTTATCCTAAACTAACCTAAAACTTAGCCTAAGTTTCTAAACTTTAATCATACACAATATGGATATTACAGTAATCACAGAGTTACGCGTAGCCACCGACGGTGACCATGTCCGCCATGCCCATGATGTCTTGCCGGCGAGTTCTTGCGCGAGTTTGTTTCGTGAATTTTATTTGTTTCAATAATGTAAGTGATTACATTTTATAATATAGTGTGTGTTTATAAATATATAAGATATGAGAGGAAAGTCTAGCGGCTGTTAGATGTCGTTTTCATAATTCGGTCAGAAAGTAAAAGATCGCGAAAATGAATGGCGGTCATCGGGCGATTTTTTTATGCGCGTTTAATGAGAATTCGTTGCAATATTTAGGTTGAAAAATGTGCTGGCCACCTATCGGATGGTCGTTCGTCAGGGGTAAAATTCAAATTGCCATGGTTGTTGGTCGCGTCTGCCGGGTGGTCGTTGGTGAGGGGTTGTTTATACAGCGTAGACATTCCGTCAATGAAAAAACGGTCGTAAAAAGCGGGTGGTCGTAAATGAGGGTGGTCGTTCGTCAGGGGTTCTACTGTAGTTGCATTGCTCACTCCATGTGACTGCACAATCAAAATAATCACCCCCTTATGATGTTTATAACTATGTACATATATTCACAATGTAGCATAAAAGAAGGATGTCTATTCCAATATTTTTATACAGTATTTGATATAATGTTTTAACACTGTAACAATATTATGTATGTTGATGGTATATTTCCCACCACCATCTGTTTAATTACTTTAGTGATCGCAATCGCAATTAGCAATATCTTCAGTTTGACAGATGTGGCTGATTAATGTAAAAGAAGGATTTAATCCCGGTAAACGAAAGGCCCATGAGCTGTGAGTTTACTGAGCAGTTTTGGCATACAAGGGGTTGGGCGGTTTACTACTTCAGTAATTGCAAATAGCAATGTCTGCCGTTTGTCAGATCTGACCATGGCAGGAGACTAGAATGATAAAAGACCCATCCAGTTTCAAAGCAAGTTTTGTCAGCAATGTTGCCAAAGCTGGCCTCGTGCATTCATTGTGAGACCCTGTGGTGTTCAAGTATATTTCATTTCCCCTGCAGCTGACATCCTGTTACAAATTAGTACGCTGGCTAATTCCAAATAGAGAAATGGACACTCGCTTTAAGTTTTAAACCTCTCGGCGCACTGTGGTGTTTGGTTTTGTCACAGTGATATCTCACTTGAAAATAACGCGAAATGGCCAGCATCAGACCGAGAGTACACGCCATCCTTATCGACCTTGAGTGCGGTGTGGCCCGACCTTCGTCATGGCACGTACCACTGGAAGGTCGTGTCGGAGGCAGCCATTAGGAGACTTGCCTTCGTGAAGTCAGAAACGGTTCCCGACTACTCAGATTACGATTGCTCAGCTCCGGAAGTGATGAAATGTGGAGAGACTAGGGTGAGATACACGAAGGGCGCATACATGCACGCATGCACACACACATGCACGCATGCACACGCACATGCACACACACATGCACATGCACACACACACACATGCACACATGCACACATGCACACATGCACATGCACATGCACACACACACACATGCACACATGCACATGCACATGCACACACACATGCACGCATGCACGCATGCACACACGCACACACACACACACACACACACACACACACGCACACACACACACACACACATGCACACACACACATGCACACACACAAATGCACACACACAAATGCACACACACAAATGCACACACACATAGATACACATATACACACATGCATGCACACATGCAACCACACATAGACACACACATAGACACACACATAGACACACACATAGACACATAGACACACGCACGCACGCACGCACGCACGCACGCACGCACGCACACACACACAATCACCCCGTTATGACAGTTATGATGATTTTTCGTGAAATTTACACTTAATTAACATGAAACTCCTTAGTTGTCACTTGCAATCATATTTTGAGTCATAATCCCGACTTTATGAATGTTCATGGTTTGCTATACTACCATGTGTATCCTGGCTAATGCTATGGAATTGTTGTTGCAGGACAACTTTGTGAACGTTCACGGGTTGGCGCTAAAGGAAGGCCAGCGCTACCACATATGTGTCCTGGCCAATGCCACAGACCTGAGGTTTGAGAAGTCCACACAACATCTGGAGCAGGTCTCGGCATGCAGCAATGGAATCGTTGTGGACACCACGCCACCCACCACTGGTCAAGTGTGGGTCGGAGGTCACCAGAAACACTGGCGCTACCAGGTGTGTTCACTCAGCCATATGAACGAGTACCTGGCTATAGACACTGGTGGATATTTAAGTATAATCTTTATGCAGTAATTACAGCATGGCTGGATGCTTATATGTCAAGCCGAGGTGGTGTTTGATTGAACAGGTCTGTCAGGGAGTAAAGTGTAAAGCACTTTGAGCAGTCCTGAGGATTGGACTTTGCCCTATGCAACCTATTTACTTTTTTTAGCACCTTAATGCTTCTAGTATTGGATCCTAATGTAGGCCTATATCTTTGTCTTCTTTTTTTAAACAAGATAAATGTATATTGTTTTAAAATCAAAACGAGAATGGTTTGAATCTTTTCTCAATTGTTTTGGGTAAAATGATATCACAAGTTATATGGCCAGCAAAATAAGTCGTAGGACTATATATAGGGTGTATATATAATATGTATTTACTTATTCCAGATAGACCAGTCACAGTTGCATATTTATTGGAGCTCATTCGTTGATGTTGAAGCCTATGGCCATTCATCTTACCACTCAGGAATACTCAAGTATGAATATGGCATTGGTATGTAAACTTTGATCATATTATTATATAATGTTTGCCATTAGCGTTTGTTGTTATGAAATCATCATTTGCATTTATTTGTTGTATAAGTGGTTATGTCTGTGTGAATTTATTTTAAGAACGCTACATTAGCCCTTGTCTTTTTGTGTATGTCAGGAAGTGTTTTTATCCTGATCCTCGATTTCTGGCTGTTATTTTTCTCTTTTGTTTTGCTGTTTTACGAAAGCTACATGTGGAATGGTGTTGTGAAACATTTATTAAAAAAGCAGGGATGAAGTGATTACTGCTAGTGCAATAAGTGCAGTAAACCCATTCCCAGGAAGGTGTTACATTAACACAGATGCAGAAGACGTTTTCCTCAAATATTCGTACATGACATTTTGAAACATGATGTACAGCAAACCCCTTCAATCAACTGCAAACCATAATTTCATCCATGGATGTACAGTTACATTTTGAAACACGAGTAAATATCAATCAGCCATATTTCTTCTGAATTTCCACAATAATACAAATACTAATATATCATAATTTGTTATTAATAAACTTAGGTAATATACTAATAATAAAACATATTTGCATTAGGCCTAACTACTCCTTCAGAGCAATCATTGAAACGGATATCTGCTAAGTTTAATGGGAACTGTTTATGTAGTTGGGACAAATTTGTGGATGACAAATAATTTGCTCATATCAGTTATAATTTTTTTTCAGAAATACCGTTTGTGTATTAGGGGCCACTGAAGGTAATAAAGGCTGCGAAGTTAAAGGCCATATCCTGTCATAAAATATTTAAATATCTTATACGAGTACAAAACATAAAACAAAGCCTGTACATTTATCTTTTAACGGACACTCCCGAGGATGGCTGGTTTGGATTTTTGCTCTAACGTGATGTTAATCGTTGGTTTGGCATAATGACTGAAGTGTGTCATGTAAATAATGCTGAGAACATTGGCATCAGCATTATTTTCCACAACTGACGTCACGATTCTGCCCCTAGCAGAATTTCTCAAAAACAGACTTCTAAGCCGGCACCACGACAGCTCCCGTTTAATGTTTTAAAAGTGTTAATCAAACTTGTTATTTCTGAGTTGCACTTATATTGCATAATATGATGTACGTACATAATTTGTTATGCTTATGAGAATTTTTATAGGGGTCAAAATATGGCCTTTAAAGCAAGTTATAATGGTAGTGATGTCCTGTCTCAGTAGCGCATGTTGTAGGCTCAACACCAGCCGGGGTTGACGTCCAGGACTATGTGGACATTGGTGTGACTAACATAGCTGTGTATGTTGTAGGCACATCACCAGCAGGGGTTGACGACGTCCAGGACTATGTGGACATTGGTGTGACTAACATGGCTGTGTATGTTGTAGGCACATCACCAGCAGGGGTTGACGTCCAGGACTATGTAGACATTGGTGTGACTAACATAGCTGTGTATGTTGTAGGCACATCACCAGCAGGGGTTGACGTCCAGGACTATGTAGACATTGGTGTGACTAACATGGCAGTGTATGTTGTAGGCACATCACCAGCAGGGGTTGACGTCCAGGACTATGTAGACATTGGTGTGACTAACATGACAGTGTATGTTGTAGGCACATCACCAGCCGGGGTTGATGTCCAGGACTATGTAGACATTGGTGTGACTAACATGGCCGTGTATGTTGTAGGCACATCACCAGCAGGGGTTGACATCCAGGACTATGTAGACATTGGTGTGACTAATATGACAGTGTATGTTGTAGGCACATCACCAGCCGGGGTTGATGTCCAGGACTATGTGGACATTGGTGTGACTAACATGACAGTGTATGTTGTAGGCACATCACCAGCCGGGGTGGACGTTCAGGACTATGTGGACATTGGTGTGACTAACATGGCCGTGTATGTTGTAGGCACATCACCAGCCGGGGTTGATGTCCAGGACTATGTGGACATTGGTGTGACTAACATGACAGTGTATGTTGTAGGCACATCACCAGCCGGGGTGGACGTCCAGGACTATGTGGACATTGGTGTGACTAACATGGCTGTGTATGTTGTAGACACATCACCAGCCGGGGTTGACGTTCAGGACTATGTAGACATTGGTGTGACTAATATGACAGTGTATGTTGTAGGCACATCACCAGCCGGGGTTGACGTTCAGGACTACGT
Organism: Oasisia sp. SBJ-2009; assembly: GCA_964017155.1. Classification (NCBI taxonomy): domain Eukaryota; kingdom Metazoa; phylum Annelida; class Polychaeta; order Sabellida; family Siboglinidae; genus Oasisia; species Oasisia sp. SBJ-2009. The sequence goes on along the minus strand of OZ024866.1, from coordinate 4,946,757 downwards.
GGACATTGGTGTGACTAACATGGCCGTGGCAACAGGACTGACCCTACAGGATGGACAGACGTACTACGTCACAGTTCGGGGTGAGTCGTCACTGATTGTGGGCAGTTATTGTGGTCAGTGAATGTGGTCACTGTGATCAATCAGTATGGTCAGTCAGTATGATCAGTCAGTATGGTCAGTTACTGTGGTCATTCACTGCCATCTGTCACTGTGGTCAGTGAATGTGGTCAGTCACAGTTGTGTGCCATTGTGGCCGGTCAATTTGGTCAGTCACTGTGGTCAGTCACTGGATAGTCACTGTGGTCAGTCACTGTGGTCAGTCACTGTGGTCAGTCACTGTGGTCATTCAGTGTCTGTGTGAAAGTGCTATAAGAGGCTGGGAACTGGCCAAGATACAGGTTGTTAATTTGGTTTATCCCATTACGTGAAGATAACTAAGTAATGTGTACATGCCTGGCCGTGAAACGTGAAAGAGAACCTTACAAGTGTTGCCCTTGAAAGACTCTTATATGGCTCTTGTATGACGTGCTGTCCAGACGAATATATGCGTCTTCCTTCCTTGTCCTGTGCCACATGAACAGTTACGAAGTGTGACGTACACTGTTTAAGATGTGTCTTTCCCCACAGTGTGACGTACACTGTTTAAGATGTGTCTTTCCCCACAGTGTGACGTACACTGTTTAAGATGTGTCTTTCCCCACAGTGTGACGTACACTGTTTAAGATGTGTCTTTCCCCACAGTGTGACATACACTGTTTAAGATGTGTCTTTCCCCACAGTGTGACGTACACTGTTTAAGATGTGTCTTTCCCCACAGTGTGACGTACACTGTTTAAGATGTGTCTTTCCCCACAGTGTGATGTACACTGCTTAAGATGTGTCTTTCCCCTCAGCCACGGACCATGGGGGCAGATCAACTTCTGCTTCCTCATCTGGGGTCACTATTGACACGACCCCACCAAGTGTCAGTGCTGAGTTCATCGACGTTGGTGGGTCGTATGTGACAGAACGCAGCACACTGTCAGCCGCATGGAAAGGTGTCTTTAATGACTATGAAAGTGGTAAGTTGCTTTAGTTTTATCTGTAAATAAACAAATATATTATGGATATATGCAACAAGCCATATCTATTCAGGGCGTAAGGGACATTTCACAGTACTGTGGAAAATCTAAAATACATTTGCAAGGTTTGAAAATCTAAATCTACACGTCGATGTCATCATCTGGTGAATAACATTGACACCTTGGTGATGTCACTGAGCTATCCAAATACCACTGACTATCCGATAACCAGTACACTTTTGTTTGAATAATACAACATGGAATTATCATCTTGAAAGAGTGTTTTGGATGTGTGTTTTGGATTGAATGGTGTGTGTTTTGAAATGTATATACTTACCTTTGGTGTCAGTTTATCTCAAAACATGAATTATTTTGATAGCCCAAACTGGAACAAAAAGTTTAGAGCTTTATTTATTTAAAGTATGTGTTGACATATGGTACTGTTTAATTTGTAGAACGTCATCAGTCACCATTAAGGAATGTGCACAAAAGAGCATTTATTTTCAAAACGCGATAAGCACCATCTGTCTTTTTTATTTAAACATGATTCATCCGTCTTTAGTCAATGATCAATACATACAAGTTTAGCCAATGATCAATACATCTGTGTCTAGCCAATATTGTTCTGCACATATAGCTATAGCAGCGATGACACATGCCATGTGATTATACTTATACGTGTGTTTCGGTAGATATCATTTAATATCACATTTGACATAACAAATGTTTAACAAATATATAAAAATATTAGAAAACACGAAAGGGATTGTTTATTAAAACCAAGTGAATGAGTATATTGCATTGTGTCCTGTGACATTCCTGTAGGGATTGGGCACTACTACTGGTGCTTGGGGTCACAGTCGGGCTACTGTGATGTGATGGCTTACACTGAGACGACAGAACCAGAGGGGTCCCAGGGTGACTTGTGCCTGACAGACGGACACCCAGGCTATGTCTCTGTCGAGGTGAGTGGCCTTATCTCTCACTGGATGTAGAAATATGGAAGTATTTTATAACTGTATATATATATATATATATATATATATATATTATATATATATACATATATATGTATGTACCTATATATATATATATATATATATATATATATACATACATATATACATATATATATATATACACACATATATATACACGTATATATATATATATGTTTGTACATGTATATATTTCACTGTCTTCATTTTTTGTTTCCCGATCCAGTAATTATTATTGGTGACACAAAATATCTTTTCCATTCTACTTTTAGTTACAGTACTTTTTTGGAATTGTTTAATGTTTACTCAAGTAGATTTTTTAAGGTACTTTTATGTGCACCCAAAATATTTTTTCATACCACTTCACTGGTATATTTCAGGCAGTAAACAGAATGGGACTGACAGCAGTGACAGTGTCTAGAGTTGTCGTAGTTGACACGTCATCATCCATGACTGTTGTGTTTATTTCAGGCAGTAAACAGAATGGGACTGACAGCAGTGACAGTGTCTAGAGTTGTCATAGTTGACACGTCATCATCCATGACTGTTGTGTTTATTTCAGGCAGTAAACAGAGTGGGACTGACGGCAGTGACAGTGTCTAGAGCTGTCATAGTTGACACGTCATCATCCATGACTGTTGTGTTTATTTCAGGCAGTAAACAGAATGGGACTGACAGCAGTGACAGTGTCTAGAGTTGTCATAGTTGACACGTCATCATCCATGACTGTTGTGTTTATTTCAGGCAGTAAACAGAGTGGGACTGACGGCAGTGACAGTGTCTAGAGCTGTCATAGTTGACACGTCATCATCCATGACTGTTGTGTTTATTTCAGGCAGTAAACAGAGTGGGACTGACGGCAGTGACAGTGTCTAGAGCTGTCATAGTTGACACGTCATCATCCATGACTGTTGTGTTTATTTCAGGCAGTAAACAGAGTGGGACTGACGGCAGTGACAGTGTCTAGAGCTGTCATAGTTGACACGTCATCATCCATGACTGTTGTGTTTATTTCAGGCAGTAAACAGAATGGGACTGACAGCAGTGACAGTGTCTAGAGTTGTCATAGTTGACACGTCATCATCCATGACTGTTGTGTTTATTTCAGGCAGTAAACAGAGTGGGACTGACGGCAGTGACAGTGTCTAGAGCTGTCATAGTTGACACGTCATCATCCATGACTGTTGTGTTTATTTCAGGCAGTAAACAGAATGGGACTGACGGCAGTGACAGTGTCTAGAGTTGTCATAGTTGACACGTCATCATCCATGACTGTTGTGTTTATTTCAGGCAGTAAACAGAGTGGGACTGACGGCAGTGACAGTGTCTAGAGCTGTCATAGTTGACACGTCATCATCCATGACTGTTGTGTTTATTTCAGGCAGTAAACAGAGTGGGACTGACGGCAGTGACAGTGTCTAGAGCTGTCATAGTTGACACGTCATCATCCATGACTGTTGTGTTTATTTCAGGCAGTAAACAGAGTGGGACTGACGGCAGTGACAGTGTCTAGAGCTGTCATAGTTGACACGTCATCATCCATGACTGTTGTGTTTATTTCAGGCAGTAAACAGAGTGGGACTGACAGCAGTGACAGTGTCTAGAGCTGTCATAGTTGACACGTCATCATCCATGACTGTTGTGTTTATTTCAGGCAGTAAACAGAGTGGGACTGTCAGCAGTGACAGTGTCTAGAGTTGTCGTAGTTGACACGTCATCATCCATGACTTGTGTTTATTTCAGGCAGTAAACAGAGTGGGACTGACAGCAGTGACAGTGTCTAGAGCTGTCATAGTTGACACGTCATCATCCATGAGTGTTATGTATATTTCAGGCAGTAAACAGAGTGGGACTGTCAGCAGTGACAGTGTCTAGAGCTGTCGTAGTTGACACGTCATCATCCATGACTGTTATGTATATTTCAGGCAGTAAACAGAGTGGGACTGTCAGCAGTGACAGTGTCTAGAGCTGTCGTAGTTGACACGTCATCATCCATGACTGTTATGTATATTTCAGGCAGTAAACAGAGTGGGACTGACAGCAGTGACAGTGTCTAGAGCTGTCATAGTTGACACGTCATCATCCATGACTGTTGTGTTTATTTCAGGCAGTAAACGGAGTGGGACTGTCAGCAGTGACAGTGTCTAGAGTTGTCGTAGTTGACACGTCATCATCCATGTCTTGTGTTTATTTCAGGCAGTAAACAGAGTGGGACTGACAGCAGTGACAGTGTCTAGAGCTGTCATAGTTGACACGTCATCATCCATGACTGTTATGTATATTTCAGGCAGTAAACAGAGTGGGACTGTCAGCAGTGACAGTGTCTAGAGCTGTCGTAGTTGACACGTCATCATCCATGACTGTTATGTATATTTCAGGCAGTAAACAGAGTGGGACTGACAGCAGTGACAGTGTCTAGAGCTGTCGTAGTTGACGCGTCACCACCAATTGCTGGTCATGTCTATGATGTCACTTCCACACAAGCAAAGACAGATGCTGATTACATGGTTAGTAGTTTCATAATTTAATCTACCTGTGGTCATAAACATCTGATTAGTTCTTCAGACTAATCACCTCCTGTGTGGTAATTAACCCCAGAAATATCATCATTTCATTGAAATCATTAAAATGTTGATATGAACTTTCATTTTAGAACATGTTTTTATTAGACGGTATTAACAATCATATTTAGATGATGAACATGCACACAAGCTCATGGTCTGACTTCAACTCTGTATCCCAGAAAACATGTAACGTTCCGGTAAAGTTAGCAGAATGTTATAATTAGGTTATGCAGTAAGGAAACGTAAAGAAAACTTTCTAAAAACAAGTTTGGGGAGCGTTACCAGCTAATGATATCGTAACATAGAAATAATCTTCTTGTAATGTTCTAGTAAACTGATTTTGTTAGCTGGGATGTTATCCAAATCCAGCAACAATGTCTAACAAAAAGCACTTCAAAAGTTCAACAAAACATACAGAAAGTGTCTGAGTGAACAACTTTCACAAGAAATTATAAAACCATGTATAAAATGTAAAATCTTCTAGTGGTCAACAAATGATTCACAGATCTTTAAACAAGTCGTCAAATATGCCAATGTACATTTAAAACTTCTAACAATTGTAGACACTGTCTATATTCCGGGGTTTCACTGCAACTATTAATTTTATTACATTGCAATTATCACATGCTACAAAAACATATATGAATGCAGTTAAATTAGTAAAGTTGCAAATTGTATTTAATTTCTGATAATACTACAACATGCTGCATATCATATAATTAAATAAACCTAGTAAATGTGATCAATCTTTAGGTATGTTCCGGCGACTGTGTGACTTAATTCATGGCAGATTCTTCACTTCAGAGTCGAGTCAGGCAGTCAGAGATTTCTCCAACTGTTTCAGACAACTGCGTCTGAAGTGAGAGCCGTCTGGGGGGGATTCCATGACCCCCACTCACACATCACTGGGTACAGCGTGAACATTGGCAAGTGTCCTCTGTGTGAAGATGTCCTGGAGAAGTCTCATGTTGGAATCTCAACCAGTGAGTGTCTTTATGTTTACAGACTGTTTTATTAATAGTATTATAGTCAGCTCTAATTTAGGGAGTGTAACATTACAGAATGTTATTGTGCTCTTAGTGTGTGTGCGTGCGTGCGTGCGTGCGTGCGTGCGTGCGTGCGTGCGTGCGTGCGTGCGGGCGGGCGTGTGTGGTGTGGTGTGGTGTGTGTGTGGTGGAGGTGTGTATAATGATGTATGCAAGTTATATGTGTGTATGTATGTGGTGTGTGTGTTGTGTATATTTGTGTGTGGTGTATATGTGTGTGTGTATTTGTGTATATGTGTATATATGTGTGTGCGTGCATGCACGTATATGTTGATCGTGTGTGATGCCTGTCACCCTCCTCTGCGTGTGTCTAGGCCTACACCTAAGTGACGTGTCACTGGATCATGGTGTCACATACTACACGACAGTGGAGGCGTGTAATGGCGCTGGTCTGTGTGTCACTGTCACATCTGATGGCATCATCCCTGACACGTCACCCCCAGTGGCAGGTGTCATCTTTGACGGCATCAGCAGTGGTGACATTGAGTACCAGAGTTCAAGGTAACGTTGTCACCTTCAGTGACAAATATATGTGTGATAGAGTGGTGACATTTTGTTTTTTAATCAACAATACATGTGGTTGAAGAGATGAGGTTGGGTGAGAAAACACCTGTGTTAAAATGTCCAAGAAATCCATTGAGAGGAACAGACCTCTCAATGGACCCAAAGTTTATCACATAATGATACTTATCCATTTGACAGCCACATGTGTTCATATAATGTGTATTTCAGACACAAAGTCCATATGTACACATCAAAGACAATTTCAAAATAAAAAATAAAAAGCACAATACCTAAAATACAATTAAAGCAATTATGAGGTGTAAGTAAAATAATAAATACGTTTTTTATAAAAAAAACTATAAAGTAAATAAATAGGTCTAATTAGCATATAGCACACCAATAATATATTATATATATATATATGTAGATATATATATATATACATATATATATATATACATACATACATACATACAAGTATTTTATAAAGTGAAACAACACAAAGGTATATATAAAAGTACGATCTACTTACAAGTTGGTTGCCCCAACTTAATTGTAATGACATTGACTGTCACTCGAACTGTTGCTGCTGTCACCAGCCTTCATTGAGTGACTCTCTCACGTGCTCTCCTGTTCACCCCGCCTGCACACACCTTCATTGGTTCCCGCACCCGACCCATACAATACTGCATCAGTGCACATTGGCATCAATTCACTACATTCGCTACTGTCTTGTGTAATATAGGACTAGTAAACATCACAGGTAAATCACACCTGTGTCAAACAATAAACATACTAAATGAGTATCCGACTAACAAGTGTCAAACCAATCACATAATCCACACGTCTAAATCACCACAGTGCATTGACATGTGACTGGTGACAGGTCCACTGTGTCCACTAACTGGGTCAACTTCCACGACCCTGAGTCTGGCCTCCTGGACATGGAGTGGCGGGTCGGGACCTCGCCAGGACATGGTGACATTCTGCCTCCAACACGACTCCACGTGACCGATGAGGTGACAGCAAACTTGACACAGCCATTGCCACTGGGCAGGAGGGTGTATGTCACACTCAAGGTCATCAACAAAGCAGGTACACAAACCTTTCTAATAACAATAATAACTTATATATATATATATATATATATTTCTAGAATATATATATATATATATATATATATATATATACTTTGCATTGTGGAGGTTGCATAAAACATGGTATTACATCACATAGTAATGTATTTACAAAATAAAATCAATGTAAACAATTGCTGTTATTAGTAAATATATCAATAAAATAGAATTGTGGATGGCATTTCCAGAAAGAAAAAATACTAATAAATAAAAAATGTAAAATGATCAAATATTGGAATAAATATGCTAAAATAGTATGACAATATTATAAGAGAGATAAATGTATATAATAAAACAACATGGCAATGTTAGGCCTTATATAAATATATATATATATATAAATATAGATTGATTTTATGTGACTGGTTCAAATAACTTGCGCCGAGAAGGATATTGATATGCTAGAAGAGTACAAAGGAGAGCAATCATGATCCAAAACTCAGGAATATTAGTTATCAAATGTCTCTAATAGAATGTGGTTTAACAACACTAGAAACCAAGAGATTGGGAGGAGACCAGATAGAAGTGTTTAAAATATTGAATGGGTATGGCATATGCGTGAAGGTTGCTCGTATGCATATCCACCACTGTCTACAGCCAGGTACTCATTCATACATTTGAGTGAACTGGAGCAATGTAGAGTGAAAAAAAACTAGCCCAAGGTTTAACACCGCAGCACAGGATTCAAACCCAGGTTCTCTTAATCGAGAGTGAGAAGTTCCTGAACCACTGCCTTCTATGAACAGCCACATCTGCACTGAATCTGGAGAACATTGCCACCTTATTGTTGCCATGTTTCTCCAGTAACACTGATACAAGACCTTCTGTGTCACTGTGTCCTCATGAAACAATAGTGTACAAAACACAACAGCTGATGATTCCATGAAACACATTTTTGCAGTCAGTGTATCGTAACTGATATTGCTAATAACACATATAGAAGTTATTCTATGTAGTAATGTTATCTTACAATATGCCCAAATGAACAGCCTGGGTCTAAGAAGGCATGACAGCATAAACCATTTGTCACCAACCATGGACACTCTTGATGTAGGTTTGTCAACTGAGAGTTCTTCAGATGGGTTCATTGTTGACAATACACCGCCAGTGACAGTCACAAGAATCGCCCTTGACAACCGAATTGGGAGTCTCCAATCTGGCACTCAGGTATTCTACAAAGCATATATATACATATATATATATATATATATATATATATATATATATACATATGTGTATATATGTATATATAAATATATATACTATTATGTAATATGGTATATACATGTATAGTGAAACAACCAGATAACTTTGACAACAAACTAGAACATTATTATTCCATACAGACTTTGATGCTGTCTTTATTTTATTTAAACAGTGGTTGTCCTTGTGCAGGTGTGGAAGTCTTCACTCAGTGTCCAGTGGAAGATGTCAGACCCTGAAAGTTCTGTACTGGAACAGTTTGTGTCTCTGACTACACGAGAATCCATCCAACACAACGTGCCTGCTGTCAAGGTAAGATTGCACCATCTTAATGTGACTACAGTCAAGGTACGAGTCCACCCACTTTAATATCTATACATTCTCAGTAAGACTCCACCCACCTTAATGTGTCAACAGGCAAGGTATGACTCCACCCACCTTAATGTGTCAACAGACAAGGTAAGACTCCACCCACCTTAATGTGTCTACAGTCAACATAAGACTCCACCCACCTTAATGTGTCAACAGGCAACGTAAGACTCCACCCACCTTAATGTGTCAACAGGCAACATAAGACTCCACCTACCTTAATGTGTCAACAGTCAACATAAGACTCCACCCACCTTAATGTGTCAACAGGCAACGTAAGACTCCACCCACCTTAATGTGTCAACAGGCAACATAAGACTCCACCCACCTTAATGTGTCAACATACAAGGTAAGACTCCACCTAACTTAATGTGTCAACAGACAAGGTATGACTCCACCCACCTTAATGTGTCAACAGGCAAGGTAAGACTCCACCCACCTTAATGTGTCAACATACAAGGTAAGACTCCACCCACCTTAATGTGTCAACATACAAGGTAAGACTCCACCCACCTTAATGTGTCAACAGACAAGGTATGACTCCACCCACCTTAATGTGTCAACAGACAAGGTATGACTCCACCCACCTTAATGTGTCAACAGACAAGGTATGACTCCACCCACCTTAATGTGTCAACATACAAGGTAAGACTCCACCCACCTTAATGTGTCAACAGACAAGGTATGACTCCACCCACCTTAATGTGTCAACAGGCAAGGTAAGACTCCACCCACCTTAATGTGTCTACAGTCAACATAAGACTCCACCCACCTTAATGTGTCAACAGTTAACATAATACTCCAGCCACCTTAGTGTGTCTAAGATTCCGTTCACGCTTACATAACTTTTAACAACATTCTCTTAAGGTGCATAAACACTCTCCAAATGCAACCCCAGTGATCGTCCTAACATTCCAACTGATGTTTCCAACTGCACACCACCCACCATCTTTGAGGCTCATCAAATTCCAAACTGCATCCATTGAAACGGGACGGACCTGGAAGTGGAAGACTTTCTGGAGCACCTGCCCTAGCCTAAAAGCCCCTGGTGTAACACAGCAAGTAACACATCTGTCATATTCATTAGCAGGTCTTGTTTCCATAGAACAGTAGTAATAACAAGTCTTATTTAAGAAACTGCTGTGTCCACTGTTTGTAGCTCTATGGGGATGAGCAGGCGTACACCTTCAGCAACGTGAGTTTGGCTGATGGAGAGACTTACTACGCCAAGGTGATCACCTGCAACGGTGCCAGACTCTGTACAACGTCCGTCAGTGAAGGCATTCTGGTAGGGTGAAGTCTCTGTCTCACTGTATCTCTCACTCTCCCTCTCTCCTACTCTCTCCTCTCCCTCTCTCCCTGTCTCTCCTTCACTCATTTTCTCTCTTCACCCCTTCCCCATCTCATTACTCCCTTAAACTTATAGCATAGATATAATTACCTGTAGGTTTACAACATGGATATCATTATCAGTAAGTTGACAACATATACATCATTACCTGTAGGTTGACCAAAAAAAATTGTTAGCTATAGGCTAACAACATAAACATTGTCACCTGTAGGTTGACAACATAAACATTGTCACCTGTAGGTTGACAACATAAACATTGTCACCTGTAGGTTGACAACATAAACATTGTCACCTGTAGGTTGACAACATAAACATTGTCACCTGTAGGTTGACAACATAAACATTGTCACCTGTAGGTTGACAACATAAACATTTTCACCTGTAGGTTGACAACATAAACATTGTCACCTGTAGGTTGACAACATAAACATTGTCACCTGTAGGTTGACAACATAAACATTTTCACCTGTAGGTTGACAACATAAACATTGTCACCTGTAGGTTGACAACATAAACATTGTCACCTGTAGGTTGACAACATAAACATTGTCACCTGTAGGTTGACAACATAAACATTGTCACCTGTAGGTTGACAACTCTCCCCCTGTGGCTGGAGCCTTTGCTGTGGAGACAGAGCATGCTGCTGCATTGACACGTCATCAACCTGGCTGGATGACATATGAACACAAGACATTGCGACTTGCCTGGCTGGGCTTCTCCGATGCACACAGTAATGTGACAACCTACTCCGTCAGTGTTGGTTCAACCTTTGGCGCATCAGATCTGATGGTCAGTGAATACGTATTAAATATCATTTACTGTTAGGAATCTTGTTGGAAATAATTGTATAAAATTGCACCTTTGCCAATTGTATGAAGCAGTAATTGGCCTAGGCAGGTTAGCGTCTTACTGCTGTGTCTTTGGGCACATAACCTAGAAAACCCGGGTTTGAATCCTGTGCTGCCAGGTTGAACCTTGGGGTGTTTTGTTGTTCCAATTCCTTTAGTTGCATGAATGACACAATGGTGGATATTTGTATATGAATAGCAATTGTGTATTATTTGCAACATGACTGAGTGCTTCACAGATAATTCGTGATAGTGTTCATGTAAATAGGGAGTGAACTGTTTCAAGCAGGCTTGTGGACTGGCTACTCCTCTACGCAAGAACTTATCTTTACTGTTTTTAAGGCCACAGACCATTCTTATCAAAGCAGCTACTACACCATTTCTGTGATTACAGATGGATGCATGTTGTAGAGGTGCAGCTTCATATATATTAGACAACAAACAGTCTCAGAGAGGTATCTGGCTACACCCCTGCTCCAACTAAATCCGTGTCACAGGAGTTGTGTGTATAGATGTAGTGTAGTTGTCAGAGGTTGTCTGTCACAGTCTTTCTCCTTGTCACAGGAGTTGTGTGTATAGATGTAGTGTAGTTGTCAGAGGTTGACTGTGACTGAGTTGTTCTCCTCTTGCAGCCTGGCGGTGTGCCTGTGACAGATGTAGTGTAGTTGTCTGAGGTTGACTGTGACTGAGTTGTTCTCCTCTTGCAGCCTGGCGGTGTGCCTGTGACAGATGTAGTGTAGTTGTCAGAGGTTGACTGTGACTGAGTTGTTCTCCTCTTGCAGCCTGGCGGTGTGCCTGTGACAGATGTAGTGTAGTTGTCTGAGGTTGACTGTGACTGAGTTGTTCTCCTCTTGCAGCCTGGCGGTGTGCCTGTGACAGATGTAGTGTAGTTGTCTGAGGTTGACTGTGACTGAGTTGTTCTCCTCTTGCAGCCTGGCGGTGTGCCTGTGACAGATGTAGTGTAGTTGTCAGAGGTTGACTGTGACTGAGTTGTTCTCCTCTTGCAGCCTGGCGGTGTGCCTGTGACAGTCTCCCACTCTACCCTTCACCTCCACAGTGATGAGGGATATGTCCAAAAAGCACAAGTTTCTCTCACGTCGAACGTTCAACAAAACCAACAACTCTACGTCTCAGTATGGGCCATAAACCAGGTGTGGTCATTATGGCCAATAAGTAATTTTCACTGTATCGTTGAACGTATTTTCCATAGTATGATATTGATGTTTGCACGTTTGCTCAGAAACTCATCTGTGTCAAATAATATAACTGTTTGTTTAATTAAATATATGTTTTTTAGAACTTTCTCCGCTGACTATCCACTTTCAGTTAATCTGGGTGGGTTGTTTTTATATTGGCATGTAATCTATGATGTTTATAGTCATCACTAGAGCTGACCCACCAGTGAAAGACAATTTCCACTGCCGGAGTGGCTTTGGCAGTGTATAATGTGATGGCAGTGCATTACATCCACAACTCATGCACATGAAAGTGTAACATAGTTTCTTAATTGAAGGAAATATGACTTGACCTGGCATATTTCTACATTTCAAAGAAAATGAGCATTTGACAGCTAAGGTCAAGGTCAAAAAGAAACTCTAGGTGCTCATTGGTCAAGCTTCAGGGGTGTACCTCAACGTGTCAGTTGTTGAAAAATGTGAGAGATTAGTTTACAATTGAATTATCGGTCTTCGTAGGTCGGACTGATGAGCAGTCGTCTTCATGCCACCTTCATGGCCGTGTCCTCACAGCCATTGTCCGGCAGGCTGGAACTGGTGCGTCGTTGTCAACCCGTCACCTGTGAGGGACACTGCACCTGTGCCCCCCACGGACGGCCGAGATGTGCCACCACCAGCAATTGTACTGATGTCACGGGTGAGTCTGGAGACTCTTGTTTGAAATGGAACTTGTCTGAACTTTTTTTTATTACACAATCAAGTTATACGTTCAAATTAAATCAAATTTTTATTTCGTAACAACAACAAGAATACGTTATACATGTACATGAGTAATCAAGACAAAAAAGTATTGTTACATGGTGGTCACATACGTTTATATACACTGTTTCGGTTATAACACGCAATCCAGATGTGTTTTAAAGGGAGGATGCCAGCTCCTCTGCCCAGAAATTGCCAAACATTAATTTATAATAGGAAGTCTTCTGCCTAGAATGTGGACAAGTTAAACATCCAAGGATAGTACGGATAACTCAGTGTGCCTCGGCACTATTGCCAATCAATTTTGTTTTGAAACGGGGTGTTTTGTTTACAATTTGAACAAGTTGGAGGCAGAAGGTTTTAAATTGTGAACATTGTTCTGAGCTTAATAAAGTAACTTAGCACAAATTTACGTGCTATAAACCTTCAACAAGCGTGCTGTAGTCATAGAAATGTAATATTAAATGGAAAAACCTTAGAGCTGCTGCCCTCACTTCAATGAACCGTTCTGTGTATATAGAAAGTTAACTGCATCAGGAGGTAACAGTGTCTACATGGCAATGAGCCACTCTTGAAAATTTTAGTTTATGTGTGAATGAGATGGATGTGTTAATAAGGACTGTCTATGATATCAAATTTACATTCACAGGTACACCTGGCTACCAGCAAGTGTCTGTCAACGACGTTGACGACTACTCCGTCACTCCACAATCAAACACAAGAGACATAGACTTCACCCGATCTCAGTGTGCCCTTGCTGCCACCTGGCGGGCAGTGGTGACACCAGACAAAGCCCCGGTGTGGTACGAGTGGAGCGTGGGGGTGTCGGGGGAGACCGTTGGGGGCGGTCTACTGGATGTGTTGAGGGAGTCTCTGTGGAGAGAGACAGGAGACAGCAACATGGCCTTGTACACCACCCGCAGCTCATGCAAGACTGGTGAGACAACAGTCATCTAACTTACCTTTTATACACCACCCGGAGCTCACGCAAGACTGGTGAAACAACAGTCATCTAACTTACCTTTTATACACCACCAGGAGCTCACGCAAGACTGGTGAGACAACAGTAATCTAACTTACCTTTTATACACCACCAGGAGCTCACGCAAGACTGGTGAGACAACAGTAATCTAACTTACCTTTTATACACCACCAGGAGCTCACGCAAGACTGGTGAGACAACAGTAATCTAACTTACCTTTTATACACCACCAGGAGCTCACACAAGACTGGTGAGACAACAGTCATCTAACTTACCTTTTATACACCACCAGGAGCTCACACAAGGCTGGTGAGACAACAGTAATCTAACTTACCTTTTATACACCACCAGGAGCTCACTCAAGACTGGTGAGACAACAGTAATCTAACTTACCTTTTATACACCACCAGGAGCTCACACAAGACTGGTGAGACAACAGTCATCTAACTTACCTTTTATACACCACCAGGAGCTCACACAAGGCTGGTGAGACAACAGTAATCTAACTTACCTTTTATACACCACCAGGAGCTCACACAAGGCTGGTGAGACAACAGTAATCTAACTTACCTTTTATACACCACCAGGAGCTCACTCAAGACTGGTGAGACAACAGTAATCTAACTTACCTTTTATACACCACCAGGAGCTCACTCAAGACTGGTGAGACAACAGTCATCTAACTTACCTTTTATACACCACCAGGAGCTCACTCAAGACTGGTGAGACAACAGTAATCTAACTTACCTTTTATACACCACCAGGAGCTCACACAAGGCTGGTGAGACAACAGTCATCTAACTTACCTTTTATACACCACCAGGAGCTCACACAAGACTGGTGAGACAACAGTCATCTAACTTACCTTTTATACACCACCCGGAGCTCACACAAGACTGGTGAGACAACAGTCATCTAACTTACCTTTTATACACCACCAGGAGCTCACGCAAGGCTGGTGAGACAACAGTCATCTAACTTACCTTTTATACACCACCATGAACTCACCCAAGGCTGGTGAGACAACAGTCATCTAACTTACCTTTTATACACCACCCGGAGCTCACACAAGACTGGTGAGACAACAGTCATCTAACTTACCTTTTATACACCACCAGGAGCTCACACAAGGCTGGTGAGACAACAGTAATCTAACTTACCTTTTATACACCACCAGGAGCTCACTCAAGACTGGTGAGACAACAGTAATCTAACTTACCTTTTATACACCACCAGGAGCTCACTCAAGGCTGGTGAGACAACAGTCATCTAACTTACCTTTTATACACCACCAGGAGCTCACACAAGACTGGTGAGACAACAGTCATCTAACTTACCTTTTATACACCACCAGGAGCTCACTCAAGGCTGGTGAGACAACAGTCATCTAACTTACCTTTTATACACCACCAGGAGCTCACTCAAGGCTGGTGAGACAACAGTCATCTAACTTACCTTTTATACACCACCAGGAGCTCACTCAAGGCTAGTGAGACAACAGTCATCTAACTTACCTTTTATACACCACCAGGAGCTCACGCAAGATTGGTGAGACAACAGTCATCTAACTTACCTTTTATACACCACCAGGAGCTCACTCAAGGCTGGTGAGACAACAGTCATCTAACTTACCTTTTATACACCACCAGGAGCTCACTCAAGGCTAGTGAGACAACAGTCATCTAACTTACCTTTTATACACCACCAGGAGCTCACTCAAGGCTGGTGAGACAACAGTCATCTAACTTACCTTTTATACACCACCAGGAGCTCACTCAAGGCTGGTGAGACAACAGTCATCTAACTTACCTTTTATACACCACCAGGAGCTCACACAAGGTTGGTGAGACAACAGCCATCTAACTTACCTTTTATACACCACCAGGAGCTCACTCAAGGCTGGTGAGACAACAGTCATCTAACTTACCTTTTATACACCACCAGGAGCTCACTCAAGGCTGGTGAGACAACAGTCATCTAACTTACCTTTTATACACCACCAGGAGCTCACTCAAGGCTAGTGAGACAACAGTCATCTAACTTACCTTTTATACACCACCAGGAGCTCACGCAAGACTGGTGAAACAACAGTCATCTAACTTACCTTTTATACACCACCAGGAGCTCACGCAAGACTGGCGAGACAACAGTAATCTAACTTACCTTTTATACACCACCAGGAGCTCACACAAGGCTGGTGAGACAACAGTCATCTAACTTACCTTTTATACACCACCAGGAGCTCACTCAAGGCTGGTGAGACAACAGTCATCTAACTTACCTTTTATACACCACCAGGAGCTCACTCAAGGCTAGTGAGACAACAGTCATCTAACTTACCTTTTATACACCACCAGGAGCTCACTCAAGGCTGGTGAGACAACAGTCATCTAACTTACCTTTTATACACCACCAGGAGCTCACTCAAGGCTGGTGAGACAACAGTCATCTAACTTACCTTTTATACACCACCAGGAGCTCACACAAGGTTGGTGAGACAACAGCCATCTAACTTACCTTTTATACACCACCAGGAGCTCACTCAAGGCTGGTGAGACAACAGTCATCTAACTTACCTTTTATACACCACCAGGAGGTCACTCAAGGCTGGTGAGACAACAGTCATCTAACTTACCTTTTATACACCACCAGGAGCTCACTCAAGGCTAGTGAGACAACAGTCATCTAACTTACCTTTTATACACCACCAGGAGCTCACGCAAGACTGGTGAAACAACAGTCATCTAACCTTTCATATATGAGGGCTGCTGAGGTACGGAACTTTAGGCATATTTTGTTATTTCATCAAGCCGACTGTAAATACAAATGTTTTGCATCGTCCACTTCAAAAAGATTGAATTTTTCAGGTATGTTAATTTAAACACCCATAACTATGGAACACATTTGTTTATACAGAAAATATTATCACTGTAGAAGGAACAACCAATCCGTCTTTATGGAAAATGTGTAATGCACTAATGCCTGTTATGAAATAGCATATTATTGCAGAGTGACAAAACAAATGTTTTCTGCACAGGATCGGAAAATAAGGATACAAACCAATGAAAATATTAAACTATATTGCCAAAATTGTTCATAATGAGCTAGGAGAACCTTCTTAGTGTTTTGGAGACTAATGCACCAGCTATGACAGCATCCTTAGACGTCTGTTTTGGAGACTAATGCACCAGCTATGACAGCATCCTTAGAGGTCTGTTTTGGAGACTAATGCACCAGCTAGGACAGCAAGCATCCTTGTAGGTCTGTCTTGGAGACCAATACACCAGCTAGGACAGCATCCTTGTAGGTCTGTCTTGGAGACCAATACACCAGCTAGGACAGCATTCTATGAGGTCTGTTTTGGAGACCAATATACCAGCTAGGACAGCATCCTTGTAGGTCTGTCTTGGAGACCAATACACCAGCTAGGACAGCATTCTATGAGGTCTGTTTTGGAGACCAATATACCAGCTAGGACAGCATCCTTGTAGGTCTGTCTTGGAGACCAATACACCAGCTAGGACAGCATTCTAGGAGGTCTGTTTTGGAGACCAATATACCAGCTAGGACAGCATCCTTGGAGGTCTGTCTTGGAGTCCAATACACCAGCTAGGACAGCATCCTTGGAGGTCTGTCTTGGAGTCCAATACACCAGCTAGGACAGTGTCCCTTCCATGACTGTCTGCAGTGTTCGTCATAATACTAAACCCACAAAATCATTCCTCTAATGTATGGATGCTATGTTGCATCTCTTTGAAGACACACAGAGATAGACAGTGAGCTGTAAGACATAAAACCTGTTGTAGTTTTTTTGTAGTATAATCTTGTACTTTGTAGGTGTGGTTTTGAAGCCCCACATCAAGTATGTGGTGTACGTGCGTGTGTGGTATGACGCCGACTCCTATGCCGTTTATGTGACGGACGGAGTAGAGACAGACTCAAGTCCTCCCCAGTTGTCTCGGGCAGTGAAGGTGACAGAACTACAGAGTGCGTCAGGACACAAGGACATAGACTTCCAGACGTCAGCCTCCAGTGTCACCGTGTCCTGGCGTGGTGTCTTCATTGACGCCCAGGCCTCCCTTCAATGCTACATCGTCTCTGTCAGCAAGTCTCTTGGAGGGCGGGATGTTGTTGAGAAAGAGGTGACATCGACAGTGACACAGACGACACTCAACGGGCTGTCACTCGACACGGATGATGTGTACTACAGCACTGTGGTGGCATACAACAAGGCTAGCTTGTTCAAGTCGGCATATTCAGACGGCTTCAAGGTGAGCATGTTGCATGTCTTACATAATTAAGTTGCATAATGTGTGTGTGTGCGTGTGTGTTGCGGGTGCGGGTGGTGTGTGTGGTGCGTGTGGTGGGTGTGTGGTGTGTGTGTGGGTGGTATCTGTGTGGGTGGTATCTGTGTGTGGGTGGTGTGTGGGTGTGTGGTTGTGTGTGGTGTGGTGTGGGTGTGTGGTGTGTGTGGTGTGGTGTTTGTGTGTGTGTTTGTGTGTTGTCTTTTGTGTGTGTGGGTTGTGTTTGTTAGTGTTTGTCTCTGTATGTGTGTATGTATGTGTGTGTGTTTATATATGTGTGTTTGTATGTATGTATATACAGTGTATGTCTGTGTGTGCCTGCCTGCCTGCCTGCCTGCCTGCCTGCCTGCCTGCCTGCCTGCCTGCCTGCCTGCCTGCCTGCCTGCCTGCCTGCCTGCCTGCCTGCCTGCCTGCCTGCCTGCGTGCGTGCGTGCGTGCGTGCGTGCGTGCGTGCGTGCGTGCGTGCGTGCGTGTGTGTATGAGTGTGTGTGTATATGAGTGTGTGTGTATATGAGTGTGTTTGTGTGTGAGTGTGTGTGTGTGAGTGTGTGTGTGGTGTGTGTGTTTGTGTGTGTGTGCATGCATGTAGATGTGCATGTACCCACTAGTCAATGTGTCATCACTGGTCAGTATATGTCCAAATGTCATGTTTCTCCAGGTGGACAAGACACCGCCAGTAACGGGTCAAGTTTGGGATGGCCGCGGTCTCACTGACCAGGACTACAGCCAAGACAACTGGACAGTGTCGGCGTGGTGGCGGGGCTTCAGTGATGACCAGTCGTACATTGACCACTACGAGTGGTGTGTCGGTACACAGCCGGGGAAACAGGACGTGGTCAGTTGTCACGATGTTGGACTTCACACCCGGACGTCTGGTCAGATGTCACCTGTCAAGTCAGGTGAGCTGGGTGTGTAACAAGTACATATCTCACGTCTCATCATCGGTCGAAATGTTTTCATGAAAGATATCTATCATGCAGTGTTATGTGTGTGCTTCATTACTGTTTATGTCCACAAGATTATTCATGTGAAATAGTTCACTGTGGACATTTTTCCACACAATCAGCATAAGCATATTGGCAGCTGTCAAATCTACATTTCTCAAATAACAAGGAACCTTGACAAAAACATCAGCCCATTTGTATGTGAGCTGCTCTCTGTGGTTGTCTCTGTCAGGCATTGAGCACTGTCCGTTTTACCACTTCATGAGAATGGGTTCAACTCCGTGACCATGGTGTGAAAGTGAGAGTTGAGCATTAAATAGTGAGCATTAAATACACTTTCTAACCTCAGTCACAACTATTGGGACACCTCACTTGCTCATGAAGATGCCGTCATGTTTTCATTTAGCATTGATGGTTGCGTGTCGGAATCTTGCTCTACACTAAGATTTGTTTGATACAAAACCTGGCATAAGACTTGTTCTACCTTTTTCTGATTCAGTAACCTAACACTACTCCACTGGGTCAGACTTATTTTGTTTGATTTTAGGAACCCGACTCTACTCCACTGTGTACGCCGTCAACGGAGCCGGCCTCAAGTCGGCTGGAGTCAGTTCAGACGGCGTGGTCATCGACTCCACACCTCCAGTGCCTCTGCACAGGTTCCAGTTGGGAGTGAACCTTGTGAAGAACCCATCTTTCGAGGAAGACGCTTTCACTTCCGGAACACAGGAGGTGTTTCCCAAAGGCTGGACGGGATCAGGAAGGATTAATGTCACCACCAGTAGCAGTGAGACGTCTGCACAGGATAAAGAGACATTTGCTGACCTCATCAGTGGTCACATAACGCAGGCTGTTAAGACTGAGGAGGGAAACAAGTACCGCATCTCGTTCCACGTTCATTCTCCCAGAACTTCCCACTTCCACTCCCAACAACTCGGCTTTGTTCAACTCCCAGGATTCCACAGTGCATTTGTCGTAGCACCAACATCTGACGAGTGGCAAAAGCACGTGTATTACTTCAGTGCAAGTGACTCACTGTCGATGATTAGAATCGGCGCTGTTGGCCACAAGACTGGCTTCTTGCTGGACAATGTCCAGATACAAAAGGTCGGTAAAGGTCGCCGTAGTGTGTCCACTGACCACAGAGACCCAACCAGCTCTCATGTCCAGCCGATGCACGTGCATGTGATGTCACGGGGCAGACACATGGCCCTGACAGCGATGTGGGATGTCGAGGACCCAGAAAGCCCCGTGGTGAACTACTTCTGGGCCATAGGAACTGTGAGGGGTGGGTGTTGTGTTTTCTTTTACACACTCGTTTACCTGGAGAAATCATGTACCTTAATTAGAACACATGTAATAAGAGATTTCAAAATACTTGTACGTGAACTTATATCTAAGTAATGTTTTTTAAGTACCGGTACGGGGTACCTATAATTGTGTTTTGTTAGTGACATGTATTACTGAAAACAGCTGGTGAATGTGCATTCGTCAACACCTCAGCAACAGTATGGAATGCTCTACCAACAACTGTGACATCCAAAACCACCTTAAAAAATGTCAAAGCGGCATTAAAAACTCCAGCATTATACAGGGTGTCCCAAAACAAATGTAACCTATGAAAATGCTTGTCATTTCGTCAATTTTAATGCTATTGTTTTTAAATATAGACAGCTGTGAAGTGAAGAAAACTAAAACCACAAACTACATGTTTCTAGCTCAATCCGTGTGGATTTCTCAGTCATTTATAGAATATGCTCCAAATGTCCACTGTTCTGCTGAAGGCAGACTTGGATTCGGCGAGCAAAGTTATTGATAACTCTGATGCACCCCTCCTTTGGTATAGCGTTGATCTTCTGCGCAGCATGGGTGGCCATATCAAAACATGGTATCATCGGGCCATGCTGGTTCGAGAACGCAAACCAGGAGCCGGTGACCGTCAGGAAGGAGCGCTACATTGAAGTCTTGAACAAGCTCTGGGGAGCTCTAGGGCTGCTGAGTCAAGGTAGAAGAAGGAACAGGGTGCAGAGAGACATACAATGGTTCCAGCAGCATGGGGCACCTCCCCACACAGCTAATATTACTTTTGACTGGCTGGATCACAAGTTTCCGAACCGGCTGATCAGCCGAAAACGCGAGCCGGAGTGGTCCCCCCATTCCCCGGATCTTAACCCCCCAGATTTCTACCTGTGGGGGTTCCTGAAGGATAATGTGTACAGGAACAATCCTCAGACCACCCCTGAGCTCAAGGAAGCAATAACGCAGAAGATCAACGCTATACCAAAGGAGGAGTGCATCAGAATTATCAATAACTCTGCTCGCCGAATCCAAGTCTGCCTTCAGCAGAACGGTGGACATTTGGAGCATATTCTATAAATGACTGAGAAATCCACACGGATTGAAGCTAGAAACATGTAATTTGTAGTTTTAGTTTTCTTAAATTCTCGGCTGTCTATATCTGAAAAATAAAAACCATTTTCATGGGTTACATTTGTTTTGGGACACCCTGTACTCCTTTTTTAACTGTGAATTGTGACCCATGACCCATCCCATCCCCCGTAACCCCTCATAAAAGGTACATGAGGTTATCTTGCTTACAGGCGGAGTACAGTTGCTCGACTTCCAGTCTGTCGGTCGACAATGTCACGCACACGCAGACATAGAGCAACTGCAGCACAGGACTGAGGTACACGTAACCGTGGTGGCCGAGAACGCAGCTGGACTAAGGACAGTCATTTACTCTGACCCGTTGACCATTGACCTGACTCCTCCTCATCTCTGCTGCATCAGTGTGAGTAGACCATGTGACATGTCTTTCTTGTTGTACTCTTTGGATGCAATGTATATAAAGCACCGTGGCACAGTGGTTAGAGCGGACTCTCAGTCTCCTACTTAATCTGTCTTCAAGTCCTCTTATCGCCATTTAGCAAGTCCATTCACTCCACAATGTTCCAGTCTACTCAACTGTGTGGATAAGTATGTGGCTACATCTACATCTGGTTTGCATTTGTGTATGTATGTTTTTTTGCAGTAGAGAGCGGTTGTCACAGAGATCCACCATCTTGGTAATAAATAACTGAATGTGTCCGTTGTCCACCAGAAGATGCAGTGGTATTAGTAGTATACCATAAAACCAGTCACACATCTCTGGAGTACACATGGATGTTAATTCATACGCATACAACCTAGTTAAGATTTGATTTATGACCTGAAATAAACACGCGTGACACCCATTTTTAAGGCATAGCTCACAATATATCCGTGATTTTGGAAGACCTTTTATGCTCCTTCATTTGTACCTGTCCACCCATATTTCTACCTGTCCACAATGGGTTTTACCTATCCAAATGACAGGTGGATATGGGGATATGTCTCTGCATGAAGCTATGAGTTACTACCTGTAAACCAGTCATGTTCTATTGGTCGCCAGCCAAAGATGTACAGCAGAACAGCTAGTAGTAGACTGTTTCTCTTGTTTCATTGCAGTAGAGAGACTTTGATGCCGACACAACTTCTTACTGTCATTGTGTGTAGCCTGTCTGTTTGCTGTGATATGAAGCCAAACGTTGTGAGTCGTCAATAACCCCAATGCTGTAAAAAACTTACTTATACCTGTTTGTACTTCCAGAATGATGGTCGTGGCAAAGAGGTGTCATTCCAAACATCCCGAGTTGTGAATATTACTTGGTCGGTTGTTGACAGAGAAAGTAATGTGAAGTTTTGTGAGTGGGCAGTAGGTAAGGATATGAGTTTGTTTGTTACTGCTACACAGTCAGACGTGTGCAAATGTTGGATGTGTTAGTCATTTAAGAGGTGTCAATTGTTCTTAGACACACAGTTTATATATGCTTCCTGTGCTGTGTTTTGTATATATCACCTTATTGCTTGGTGTTTATTAAACAATACTGTGCTTACTTTATATTATCTGCTATAACTGTATGTCAAGTACATGTTTTTGCAGTCGAAGTACATTTTAATTAATTATTTAACTTGACTTTTTTTTATGAAATATTTACACTCGGTCAGTTATAGATGTCAAAATATTTCCAAAAGAGTTAATACGTCACATATGAATAATACTATTGATGGTCATTATGTTTGAATTGAACTTGTAGTTATATAATCACATAATTGTAGCATAAAGGTTTAGATTTCAAAATACTTGTACTTGATATACTCACATGTAGAAGTGTTCTTGATAGATTATGCTGCAAAGTACTATATTTGTGCACTTTTGACCATTTCAATGCCATTGAGCCCAATCATACTAGATGTGGTGGGCAACAATGTAGCAATTAGATCACTTACGTTGC
Organism: Oasisia sp. SBJ-2009; assembly: GCA_964017155.1. Classification (NCBI taxonomy): domain Eukaryota; kingdom Metazoa; phylum Annelida; class Polychaeta; order Sabellida; family Siboglinidae; genus Oasisia; species Oasisia sp. SBJ-2009. Next base: position 4,923,200 of record OZ024866.1, on the reverse strand, counting down.
ATTCCACTGGTCTAGTTCCTAGCATGGATTAACTTCATAACCTCTCCTTTCTGGTGAAGTTGTTAAGTTCATCACTGGTATTCACCATAAACACGACTACAATGGGTTGCAGCATCCATCTGTAAACTCCATATTGTAATATTTATGCTGGCATTTTGAAAGTAGAAGGTTTGTGCCCTGCATGTAGGTCCTACACATTCAGCTGTCTGCTTCTCTGGTGTTTCACTTTCAGGTGGGGTCACAGGTGTGGCTGTTGATCTTCTTCCTCCATGTCGTCCTGTTTACCTCACCTGTGTTGAGACCCACAGTGTCCATGTCATCCTGTTTACCTCGCCTGTGTTGAGACCCACAGTGTCCATGTCGTCCTGTTTACCTCGCCTGTGTTGAGACCCACAGTGTCCATGTCGTCCTGTTTACCTCACCTGTGTTGAGACCCACAGTGTCCATGTCGTCCTGTTTACCTCACCTGTGTTGAGACCCACAGTGTCCATGTCGTCCTGTTTACCTCACCTGTGTTGAGACCCACAGTGTCCATGTCGTCCTGTTTACCACCTCGACTGTGTGGAGACCCACTGTGTCCATGTCGTCCTGTTTACCACCTCGCCTGTGTTGAGACCCACTGTGTCCATGTCGTCCTGTTTACCTCACCTGTGTGGAGACCCACAGTGTCCATGTCGTCCTGTTTACCTCGACTGTGTTGAGACCCACAGTGTCCATGTCGTCCTGTTTACCTCGCCTGTGTTGAGACCCACAGTGTCCATGTCGTCCTGTTTACCTCGACTGTGTTGAGACCCACAGTGTCCATGTCGTCCTGTTTACCACCTCGCCTGTGTTGAGACCCACAGTGTCCATGTCGTCCTGTTTACCACCTCGACTGTGTTGAGACCCACAGTGTCCATGTCGTCCTGTTTACCACCTCGACTGTGTTGAGACCCACAGTGTCCATGTCGTCCTGTTTACCACCTCGCCTGTGTTGAGACCCACAGTGTCCATGTCTCTTACAGGCATCTCTCCAACTGGTCTTGGGTCGTCCTTTCTTTCTTCTTTCTGAAATGTCTGTCACCAGTACTCTTCACTATGTGCTCTTTGTCCCTTCGCATCTCATCCCAGACCATTTCAATTGTTTCTCTGTTTTTTCTGTTATCTTTTTGGATGCTTGTGTTACTCTTTTTTTCTCCTATCTTGTGTTACTCTGGTTGTTCCTCTAACATGTCATTTCTGATCTTATCAGTTATGTTAATCCACACTTCCATCTCAACATCCTCGTCTCATTTGTCTCTATCCTTGCGTCTTGTCATTTATTTTATCCACACATCCATCTCAACATCCTCATCACATTCGTGTCTACCCTTGCTTCTTGTCTTTTTTATGACCAGGTTTCTCCGCTGTACAACATTGCTGGTCTGACTACTGTGTTTTAGATCTTCCCCTTCAACTTCCCTGACATCTTCCTGTCACACAACACTCCACTGCATTTCTTCCACTTTCTCCACACTCCACTCACTCTCTCTATGTATTACTAGTATAGGTGTATACAGTGAGACATTTATGTGTATGTATAGTTGCTGCATTGTAATTAATGAGAGAAGTTGAGATGGTTTTTTGAGTGTGTAGGTCTACCAGCGGTGAAGTGCGTAGTGTGTAGAGCAGTCCCAAGGAAGGACTGGGTGTAGGAACTTTACCGTTTTCATCCGCGGTTTGATTCTGATGCTGCAGGAAAGAGTCCCGGGTCACAGGAAGTGAAACCATTCACGAGAGCGACTTCGCTGTCAACTGCGTCGATGACACTGGACGCGTCTGTCAGCCACGGCGAGACTGTCTACAGCGTCGTCCGCTGCTTCAACTACGCTGGTCTCCAGTCTACACTCGTCTCCAGGGGCGTTGTCATAGTGACAGAACCACCTGATGTCTCCATGGCAACACTGAACATCATCACGAGTTCTGCGTCTTATTACGCCTCACAAGACAACCACCAGGTGGACAGACACCGCCTGGTGTTTGGCTGGGAGGGAGTACGGGACAAGTCAGGGATTTCAGACTGCGAGGTGGAGTGTTGTCTTATTTTACCAGTCTCAGATGGGTTTCTGTTTCACAAGGATAATGAGCTCACTAGGAAAATCCACCATTAAACAGAATTTGTTGTTAAATTTAAGGACTTTTGTTCAATATTCAAAAAGATGGATTTTTTTCTACATACATAATCATTTAAAGCAAGACATAGATTTTAAACAGCACAATTGAGCTGATGCCAATGTTTATCTGGGGTGGTCCTATCTACAGCTGTGTATGAATGTTGTTTGTATTACATCACTTCTTTACGTATTATTTATTTTGGTAAGCTTTAAACAGTTTATCACATATTGTAAGTTGGTTCCAATTTGAAAGGGTTGTGTTGTGGGAGGTCTGACATTTTGATGTATCAAATGTTGTAATCAAGCCAACCACAAACAAACATGTCTCATTATAAGAAGGTTATATTTGACACAATATAGATCTCAGACTAATTGATTTTGTCTTCATCTGCTGTGCCTTGTTACAGTTGTTACGCTGTATTTATTAGTTAATTATGGCAGTGCTTTAGTTTCTATTATAATTATTAATTGAATGCTGTATCTATGTTATAGCAATCAGTCTGCCAGTGCCAGGGGTATCAATACCAATGACATCAGTTTTAATGATTTGCTATACTACAGAATACAGGGTTCTGTACATTATCTTCTAGTAACAACCTCAACTCGATCTGTTGCCAGTGAGGAATTCTATGTATTGTGATTTTGCTGTCTTTCATAATGTTTTATGTTATTCAGTTGTGTAACTGAACATTCACTTACCAATGCAAGTGTGCTAATTGGTTCATATTGTTTCATTATGTAGGTGAGTTTACAAAAGAAATCATCGACAACAGTTTTGCCATGGAAGAAAATAAAGCTTGTCAACCAACTGTACGGTGAACTTGATGGCCTGAGTCTAGAGCCATATACGACCTACAGCCTGCGACTGCGAGTGTACAACTCTGCAGGTCTGAGGAGTGATGTGATCACAAACAACGTCACCATAGAGACACAACCACCTCAACTCACCAGTAAGTTCACAGATCTCTACTAATTAAGTTTGCACAGTTATATAAACATATATTTTATAGTCTGTTTTGTACCACGCTTGGGAAGGGTTTACTTGAATGAACATCTATAATTAGTAGATTAATTTGGAGCCAATTTCTATGTTCATTCATTTTTTTGAAATTTTGGTCTGTCAGTAGGCATTCTGCCTACTGACAGACCAAAATGTTCAGTGATCAGCCGTTCTCCAGGGATGCCACTGAAGTTATGTTCAGTTTATCAGGACATTGTTATTAGCTGCACACAGTGCTGGTGTTTGTTATCAATATATAAATAAAATGGACAGGGATCAAGTCATGTACTGTATTGGTGATAGTTGGTGCCCTTCATCTGTTGCTGATGTATGAAAGCGATATTTTGTTAGGTTTTAACTCTTTGTAATGTGCGCAATTGTTAATTAAACTTATGTTTTATTAATCATATATAACCCTGACAGTATTTTGAAACAAATAACTCTGCATATATGAGTTTCTAGTTTTGGCCACGCTTGTTCTGTCCATATAAGGCATGGGCATGAATATTCAGTTCACATCACCAGATTTGATTGGCACCGACAAATTAGCTGTGTTAAAAATCAGCTCGTACTGGGCTAGTCCATTGTTTGAGTAGACAGGCTGTACAGAAAACTCTCTTCTGTATGCATAGTTCTAAGTTATGTTCTAGTTACAGTGTGAGCTACACTAGTACTTTGCAGTTATAGCAATTATTCTGTACTATCCCCTACCAATTCAGAGCATTTAGCAAACACTATGATCTACACAATTACTATATACTGGAATGCACCAGTTCAGTAAAACTGCAGACACAAGTTATAGTTTCATAGTAGACTTCATTTGGCGACGTATTCATTTGGTGAAATACTGTATTCTGTTTCAGAAACTTCACTTAAGAATCAGTGGCCTCAGCGATGGATAATGACGCTGGATTGGACGGGAATGTTTGCTACCAATTCTTCTCTTCTTTATGAAATCCACATAGGTAATCACATGTTTGTCAAATACATTATGATGGTTAGCAAACATAAGTAATGAGCTTATGCTAATGCCAAAGTCCACTTCTACAGTCATTAGTATTATTTAGACTTTATTTACTTGTGTTTACAGTTTGATTTGTTTTCAAGTGGGTTGATTGGTCACAGGTGTGTGACACATAATATAATGGCTTTGTTGTACAAGTTGGTTTTATAAAAATTTATCTTATGTGGAGTAGTGAGCAAGACGGTGGTGCCGCGTAGCGGAGTAGGCCAGTGTTATCCTAGTGGGGTAGCTAGGTACTATGCTAACCAGTTATTGCCGGTTTAATGATGATTCGCTATTCGCCGTAGTTGGAGCTGATCGTGTTTATCAAGCGATTTTCCTTATTAACAATTCCTGTTGCATCTCCCTCCCTCCCTCTCCATTTCCCCCTTCTCTTTTTCTTTCTAGTCCCTTCCTCCCTTCTTCTCTCCCTCCCTATCTCCCTTCCTCCCTCCTTCACTCCCTCCCTGTCTCTATGCCTTACATTATTTCGTTATATATAACGAAATAAAACTAGATACGTGCATTTTACATACAATAGATTGACTGTTATTAGCCGTTCTTTCCGAAACGGCTTATAATGGTGTATGAAAATGGTGATAAGTGTGCAAAGTTTATGGTAAATGAAAGCCAGGATGTTGTATTATTCCAGGCACCACGCGTGGAAGCATGGATGTGCTGTCATGGTTGAATACGGATCGCACGACATTCAGGATCACGGGCATGGATCACACGAAGACATACTACGTGACACTGACTGCCATCAACAAAGCTGGACTCAGCACGACCTGTTCAAATGCCGTCTTCTACTCCCCTCCGTCTGACTGACTCGTCTACCATACAACCACTGTCAGTTGTGTCATGTATGACATCCTCGTGTGCCAATGTCACTGCAACTTATTGCGTTAGCCCCATGGCAGATCCAAATTAAAAAACTCCTCTTTTAGCGTCGAGGAGTGTGGTCAGCCTCCCATCTGACTGGTCAAGTGTTATGACATTTAGGGTGATTTCAGCCACACACTGCTTGTGATACATGCCATGTTTAGGACGTAAATGGGTCATTCTATTGGGATTCCACCAGTCATGTATCTGTAAGTCTTTAAATTGAGGAAAATATTTGTGATGTTCCCACGGTTGGCGCAGTAGCAACTGGCAACGTCAACTGCTAGAATTCTATCACACATGTTTGACTAATGTTACTCATATGGACACAAATCCACAAATAACAATTGTAATTATTATTACTTTTATCAGCACGTGCATGTTTAATACCAGTAGTAATAATAAACATTCTTTATTTATGATAATCATAAAATAGATGAGGCACATCTTGTCTTCCTAAGGAATGTTAGTTTAAAATATAAACGTACAAGTAAGATTAGATTGTGTGAAGTTACTAAGAAATATTATTTAGTAAATTGTTTATTGCAATAGATGCTTTTAATATTAACAGATGACATTTCAAACATTTTACTGCATAAACCTATTTCAGTAAATATATAGCATCTGCAAATAAATTAAAACTGTAGAGTTATGCATTTATTATTTAATCCAGGTAATATCACTCATTCATATACTGTAATTAGATGCATTTATTTTATTAGAATTATACTTTGTTAATAATTACTAAAGACCATCACAATATATCGATATCATAACTGCATACACAGAGTTTCCAGTTTGCATCAGCATTCAAGATCTGTTTAGACATTATTATAAATACCTGGTCACTGTTGCTTTGTTGAATGTGTTGTGTGCAATATGATGTTTTATAATCACTTACAATTTGGTATATATCTGGGCTTAAGTATATATGTACATATGCAATACACACACACACACACACACACACACACACACACACACACACACACACACACACACACACACACACACACACAAAATACAATACAATACAATACAATACATGTTAATGTCAGAACATCACACAATATATTATTGTTGTCATGCGTATAATGTTGATCCATATCTTGATAAACTGAAACAGCAATTAAATGTAAGGTTGTATTATGTTGAGTTAATACTGAAACATGGTTTGGATTGATTTCTTATAATTGTACAGTTTATATAAAATAACCAGAGCAGCATATGTGCAAAAACGTTTGCACTCAATATGTGCAATTGTAATACAGATACTGTAGTATGACAATTTAGATATTTGTGTATGTGTGTTTTATTTTGGAGTTGAATAATGGATATAAATGAAAGAACAAAGATGAGTAAAATTAAAAGTTCATGTTTTATTGTAAAATGTGATGTGAATGAATGAAAAGTATTAAAATGATACGGGAAGTTGGTATACAATCACTACTGAAATCAGAAATCCAGCAGCATTTCAATGCGCATTTGTAATGATTACATAAATACATATTGAGTCACACACCTTTTGTACAGCAAGTGAAAATTATACAATGATACATAAATTTATGAAAATGTTTTACATTCACAAATAGAAGAGTTATAAATATAGAACAGCACGATTCTAATGAAGTATTTTATTTAAAATAACTGGAAGACGTGTGCAGATATTGTTATCATGTCATCATTGGAGTATTGTTAGCAATCTTCTGTGCAAATAAAGCTACTAATTTGCCATGCGTGTTATAGTGATGAATGTTATAAGATGAAAATTAGGGAAAATATCATACCCTGTATGATTGACCTTCGTAAACCCCTGATTGTGACCTTTGCCTGATAAACAAGATATATATGTGTTAACCTTTTTAGACACTGATATCTTTAAGACCAGTCCTGTTCCCTGCAGCTCTTGTAAACATCCCGTGAGATATTTTTCAAACATCAGCAACTAAACAATATGCCTACTATATAACAAATACACTACGCAATAAACCTTAACATAAATTGACCCATCACGCCTTACTGCTACTGATTACATTAGTACCAGACAGCAGCACCCTGCACCCTGTCTGTCCGTCCGTCCGTCCGTCCGTCCATCCGTCCGTCTCTCTCTCTGTCTTTCTGTCTCTCTCTCTCTTTCTTTCTTTCTTTCTCTGTCCGTCCGTCCGTCCGTCCGTCCCTCACCCTATCTCTGTCTCTCTCTGTCTCTCCGTCTCTCCGTCTCTCCGTCTCTCTCTCTCTCTCTCTCTCTCTCTCTCTCTCTCTCTCTCTCTCTCTCTCTCTCTTCATGTGCACTCACCACATCGACTGCCCATCACGTCACTCTCTCCCCTTGTAGCCAATCAACCATGACATGTTAGAGCATCTGTACCCTAGCCTGTGGTAAGGCCGCCCTGGCGGTTACAATTGCAGCCCATTAATTTCCAAGGCACTGTTGAGAGGGGCTGAAAAGTGCTGCCACCTAACGGAGCCTGGGTAATCGAGGCTACGGACAGATATATTTGGGTTCGTAAGCCTACACCATAAACATATCTAGTACCAGTAGATTCATTGCTACGATGTATCTACAGTGTAATGACGCATGTTAGGCAGTGTTTAATTAGTATAGCGATTTTAACCATGTATATACGACCCTTCGGATGCAGAAATACGTAGTAAAGAATTCGCAAACGCATCAGCAGTATGCAGGTTGTTTGAACGTCTGTGAGGACTGGTGATGTCTTCTGTTGTGTTATGTCACTGGAAGTGTTACGTTTTTTTTAAGCCAGTGCGGTATTTCAGCTGTCAAACTACTGTAAGTCCGAGGACACCCTTGGCAAAAAAATCTAAATTTTCTATAGAATATTCTATAGGATGTTTGCTTATAGTTTTCTATAAGATTTTTGCCAATAGTTTTCTGTAGGATTTTTGCCAATAGTTTTCTATAAAAAAATCTATAGAATTCTTTAGAAAACTATAGAAAAATCTATAAAATTATATAGAAAACTTTAGGACACACAAAATCTATAGAAAATTCTTTAGAAAACTATAGAAAATCTATAAAATTATATAGAATTCTATAGAAATCTATAGAAAATCTATAGTTTTCTATAGAATGTTTTGCCAAGGGCTGCGAATCTTCGGTGTAGTGACACAGATGTAATTTTTATTTATGAAATTACCACGACCAATAACTCCTGGCTTTAACAGAAATTAAGGGGTGACACGAAGGAAAGTGGTTTCATGGAAAATATGGTGTTCTTAGTTGACGAATTTTCTAAGGCACCTTTGTATATTACAAACAATTATATATGCAGTGGTCATTTCTGGACACGTTCGGAACCATTTTTAGGACATGAAGACAACGTTGTAATAGACGCCTGTGGCTAAAGCAAAACTGTTTTCTCCCGTTAACCCGTTTTTATTTGATTTTACACGTGCACACACTTGCGGGTGCGCACATCCACGCGCACTCTCTCATAAAAGCACGTACACTCTCAGTTTGTTTTCTGTATTTTCTCTGGCGGATAGTGTCCCAAAAGTCCACCTTCAAGGGTAAAAAGTTTATGTTTTTAAAACACTCGAATACACAGAAATACGGGAACGAACCCGCCAACGTCCACGCACAGAAAACTATAGATTTTCTATAGAATTATGTAGAATTCTAAAGAATTTTGCAGTGTTCTAAAGAATTCTACAGAATTTTCTATAGATTTTGTGTGGCCTAAAGTTTTCTATATAATTTTAAAGAGATTTCTATAGTTTTCTAAAGAATTCTATAGATTGTTCTATAGAAAACTATTGGCGAAAATCCTATAGAAAACTATAAGCAAAAATCCTATAGAATATTCTATACAAAATTTAAAGTTTTTTTTTGCCAAGGGTAACCATGGTCGGGAGGAGAGTAAACTCCTTTCGCTGTTGAAGCACTGGGAAATCAGACTTCCTCCTCCCCGAAAGGGGTTGGAGGTTCGCCGGCTTGCAGATTCCTTCCATGGCTTACCCGCCGTCTTCAACTCTCAGTTATGTTAACCAGATATGTTTCATATCTAACCTAAATGACTGGTTGATTGTTGACGGTGTCTTTTTCGTCATTCGATGTATCATTTTGTTAAGTAATAAAACAGAAAAACTGAAACAAGTGGTATACCTATTGTTTCTTTCAAAGCGGTGCTCAGTCGAGCGAAGCCTGTATAGACCTACAGATAGTAGACCCGAGCGAAATGACGACTCCCAAATTGCACTGTGACCAAAATGATACAGGTCTAGATCTTCACGCAACCTATATTGAGTTTCGCTCAAATTCAACCCGTTGAGATGTTTGTACATATTAAGCAGTATGATAGTTCACCGTGAATCCTTATCCAATCGTTGTAGTTAGCATCGCGAAGTCCGAGAAAACACCAGGTCTGGTAGTATTACAATTTTTCGGGGGAGGGATCAGAGAACCATCGGATCAATTCAGTTCAAAGAACAACGACTGCAGTTACTTGTGACTAGTGCAACAAAAATATCATCATCATGCTCTCGGTCGCGAAGCGACAAAGACTGCTTCCATCACTTGACTGTTGCTCTCCATTTATCTCTCTGCTGTGAGAGTGATGTCCATGAGTCGATCTTTATGTCTCTCAGCTTTAGGCTTCTCTTGATGGTATCTTTGAACCGGAGACGAGGGCGCCCTCTCTTTCTGTGACCAGAAGACAGTTGGGAGTAGAGAACCTGCTTTGGTAGCCTGCCTGGTGACATCCTCATGAGGTGTCCAGTCCACCGGAGATTCTTTCTGATCAGAAGATCTTCCATAGATGGCAGCCCTGCCCGTTCGAGTATTTCCTTGTTTGTCACTTTGTCCATCCAGGTTATCCTCATGATTGAACACAGATGTCGCATCATGAAGGCATGCAGCTTTTTTACCTGTCGTCTGGACACTGTCCAGGCCTCGGCTCCGTATAGGAGGGTGGACAGCACGATTGCACGGTATATCTTGCCTTTAACCCGCATGGACACATGGTGGTTGTTCCAGAGTCTCTGGCGTAGTCGGCCGAAAGATGCACTAGCCTTGGCCATCCTCCTCTGTATTTTATCATCAATGCATCCATTACTTGATATAGTGCCTCCGAGGTAGGTGAATTCCAGAACAGAGTTCATCTTGTTTCCATCAACCATGATGTCCTCCTCTCGGGTTCTTGTAGAATTGGGTTGGTACAGCACCTCGGTCTTCTTGATGTTAATCTTCAGGCCGAACTTATTTGACGCATTGGAGAAAGCATCCACTATTTTCTGCATCCCTTCAGCAGAGTGTGCAACCAGTCCACTGTCATCTGCGAATAGCAGCTCTCTCATCAATATCCGAGTAGTCTTGGTCTTCGCTCTGACGTGTGCGACGTTGAGTAGGTCAGCGCTCTGTCTGGACTGTATGTAGACGCCATCCCCCATGTCTCGGAAAGCATCGTCGAGCATTGCTGATAGGAAGATGGAAAAGAGCGTGGGGGCCAGTACACAACCTTGCTTGACCCCATTTGTGACCCTGAACGATTCCGAGACTTCCCTCCAACACTAACATTCGCCATCATTCCGATATGTAGTGCCTCGATCATTATTGTGAACTTCTCTGGGCAGCCATACTTCCTCAGTAGCTGCCATAGTCCGGTCCTCCCAACTGTATCGAACGCCATACTGAAGTCGACAAATACCATGTACAGTGGTCGGTCCTGCTCAATGCACTTTTCTTGTATCTGTCGGAGACAAAATATCATATCTACGGTACTCCGGTTACCTTTGAATCCACATTATGTCTCCGGAACTACCCATGGTGTTATGTGGGTAGATAGTCTGTTGAGGAGGATCCTGGCGAAGATCTTGCCTGCTATGGAAAGAAGAGAGATTCCTCTATAGTTCCCACAGTCTGTTCGATCACCTTTCTTGTAGATGGTTATAATGCTGGCATCCTTCCATGCTTGTGGTACAGAACCCACCTCCCAGGCATTGGTGATTAGTTGGTGCAGTCTGCTGAACAGATTGTCTCCTCCGTGCTTCCATACTTCTGCAGGAATTCCATCTCTTCCAGGTTCTTTGCCATCTGTCACGCCGGCGATTGCTCTAGCCATCTCATCCATAGTTGGAATCTCATCGAGGCTTGTCTTGGTAATGCGCTGCGGGATGTTGTCCAGGGCTTCGTGATCTATGTCGCCAGGGACGTTGAGTAGCTTCTGGAAGTGTTCACTCCATCTTGCCACAACTCTCTTGCTGTCAGAGAAGGTCTCCATTCCATCTGTTGATTTTAGTTGAACAGGTCCCTTCTTTTTGGGTCCCCACACTTCCTTCAGTCCATTGTAGAAGCCCTTCATGTTGTTACTGTCAGCAACTCTCTGCAGCTCCACTGCCTTCCTTTCCCACTAGTCTGATTTCATTTCACGCGTGTGTTTTTTGTTGCAGTCTGCAGGCATCTTTATATGCTGTAGTGGTGGATCTAGTGCTCCTGGTGTGCAACACTCTCTGGTGGGCTTGGTCTCTTCTGCTCTTAAGAATCTGTAGCTCCTGGTCGTTGGGGTCGATCCAGACCTGATGTTTTCTGTCTGGCTTGCCAATATATATCTTGACTGTGTTGTACACGACCTGCTGCAGAGCTGCCCATTCCTCGTCTGGTGTTGAGTTTTCCTTCTCCTCCCATTGGGCGAGAGCACTGTCCATCTCCTGACCAAAACTCTTCCTATGGCTGATGGTACTTAGTTTTGCAGTGTTGAGCTTGGTCGGCTTACTTGTCCCTTGCCTGTTGTGCTTTTGTCGTATTCTGAAAACCACTTATGACCTCAGCATTTGGTGATCGGTCCAGCAGTTAACTCCACGCATGGCTCGGGTACTGTGGATGTCCATCTTATCCCGACACCTCGTGATGATGAAGTCGATCATATGCCAGTGTTTGAAACGAGGATGCATCCAGGTGGTCTTGCGTTCATCCTTCTGCTTGAACATTGTGTTCGTCACTATCAGTTCGAACTCAGAGCACAGAGGCAGTAGAAGCTCGCCATTGGAGTTGCATTTCCCAATCCCATGTTTGCCCATGACCAAGGGCTACTTGTCATTGTCTCTTCCTGTCCTCGCATTGAAGTCTCCTTCTCCCGTAATTCCGATTATATAAGGAACTACCCATTTTTTTTATTTTTGTGTTAATGTAAGTTTAATTTTGAATAGTTTTCATAATACAACATTATCTTATTAAAAGGTATAATTATTTAATTTGTTATTTCAAATTCGGCCTGAGAACCAATCAGCATCTCTACCATAATCTCGGGTAAGGCCGCCCTGGCGGTTTCAACTGCTGCCACCTCACGGAGCCTGGGTAATCGAGGTTACGGACAGATATATTTGGGTTCATAGCCCTACAACATAAACATATTTAATAATAATAATAATAGTAACTTCTTTTGCGCCAATATCCTCGAAAATCAAGCTCAGTGGCGCAACAAAACCAGGGGATTAATCAATGTCATAATCGAAAGCAATGCGTGAGTCGTCAACGGGTGGATGAAGAAGCTAGGAGGCTAAGGAGGATAGGCAGCATTAAAGAGATAGGTTTTTAGATGTCGGCGGAATGAAACTATATTACCTTGTGAAGCGAATTCCACACCGTTGGTGCGGCAACCGAGAAAGCTCGGGTCCCGACTTTCGTTTTCACCCAAGGGATGTAAAGAGGGTTACTACTGGTTGAGCGTAGCTGTCTGGAATTTCTTGCTGGAGTTAGCATTGAATTTAGATATGCTGGTTGTGTAGATGAGAGTGCTTGATAGGCTAGTGTACACATTTTGAAATTTAGGATGTGTTGAGGGATAGATCGTCGCAATTGTGCCTCGCAATGTTTTCATTAGAATAGCGTAGCCCATAGGCCTATATAATATGCTTCGAAGGTGAAGTGCCCCCATCACATCTAGACGTTCTGCCAAGAACATTCTTCAGTTGTAAGCGTCGCTGCGAGCATCAAAAGTATCAAAAAAGTATCAAAACACTACCACCAACCACCACTCCAATACAGCGTCCCCGTCTTGTGTTCCGATGTCAATATCAGACGAACGAGAAATTGGGAACGTCGTCGACGCCTGTGGCAAAAGCAAGTGTTTTCTCCCGTTAAAGATACTTGGTCACGCCGATTGTTTTGCTCCTCGCGTTTCATGCTAATTTTGCGAAAAAGCAAACCTACGAAGTATCCCCTGTGACATACTATTTCGGTTTTGCACATGTTTTTATTTGTATTCGATTGTACACGTGCACACACTTGCGGACGCCCACATCCACGGGTACTCTCTCATAAAAGCTCGTACACTATCAATTTGGTTTCTGTAGTTTCTCTGGCGGATAGTGTCCCAAAAGTCCACCTTCAAGGGTAAAAGGTCAATTTTCTAAGATAACACGAATACACACAGAAATACGGGAACGCACCCGCGAACGTCCACGCACAGGAAATATAAGACCTGGCGCACGCGGAAGAGGTCACTGCTTTGTCAGGAAGTTGCGCTGCGGATTCTAACAATTAGTCGTCACGTGATTGCGGTTTCCGCCCAACAACGAGAGAGACAACGAGAAATGCGTAAGATGTATACGAAGGCGAATTGCATCCGCGGCAGGTTAGTTTCTCAATTCTTAAATGTTGTCGTTTTCTTCCTCGCCGTCTATAGCTGCTCGTTATTCATACCCTTACTATTAAATCGCTTCAATGTTGTTGTAGTAAACGGCCACGATGACATCGAGATGTGGACTATAGGCCCTGCAAACTATAGGGGCCAAACGACGCGCGCGATACGGTCATTGGATTGGAACTCGAAGAGGCTTTCATATTGAACGTCGGTCGCAAGGGAAGAGACGTCGGATTCAATTCAAGTTAATGAAGCGGCTGCCGAACTTACGTTACAGTGGCTTTATTCACAATTATCGGACGTTAAATGTTAGGGTGTTATAGCGTGTAGATCGGTGTAATTTATTTTCGGTAACCATGGTCGGGAGGAGAGTAAACTCCTTTCGCTGTTGAAGCACTGGGAATTAAATCAGACTTCCTCCTCCCCGAAAGGGGTTGGAGGTTCGCCGGCTTGCAGATTCCTTTCATGGCTTACCCGCCGTCTTCAACTGTCAGTTATTTTAACCAGATATGTTTCATATCTAATCTACATGACTGGTTGATTGTTGACGGTGTCTTTTTCGTCATTCGATGTATCATTTTGTTAAGTAATAAAACAGAAAAACTGAAACAAGTGGTATACCTATTGTTTCTTTCAAAGCGGTGCTCAGTCGAGCGAAGCCTGTATAGACCTACAGATAGAAGACCCGAGCGAAATGACGACTCCCAAATTGCACTGTGACCAAAATGATACAGGTCTAGATCTTCACGCAACCTATATTGAGTTTCGCTCAAATTCAACCCGTTGAGATGTTTGTACGTATTAAGCAGAATGATAATTCACCGTGAATCCTTATCCAATCGTTGTAGTTAGCATCGCGAAGTCCGAGAAAACACCAGGTCTGTTAATAATACAATATTTCGGGGAGGGGTGAGAGAACCATCGGATCAATCGAGTTCAAAGAACAACGACTGCAGTTACTTGTGACTAGTGCAACAAAGATGTACGCTGGACAGAATAACGAGCACGACTACTTGGAGTATGGTGATGCATCTTTGGAGTGATTAGTCTCGCTTAACCGACTGTCGGTCGGTTGCGGAACTAGGCCGTGAAGAGTTTGGTGTTTTACCAGCGTTTGAATACTATCCGTGTGGGTAACCAATGTGCCACCTCGCGGATACTGGCTAATCATGCCGTAATTCCGTTTTTATAAACACCTACACATTTATCTTTTATTATTTCTGGGTTAATGTAAGTTCAATTTTGAATATTTTTATAATATAACATTATCTTATAAAAAGGTATACTTATTTAATTTGTTATTTCAAATTCGGCCTGAGAACCAATCAGCATCTCTACCATAATCTCGGGTAAGGCCGCCCTGGCAGTTAAGGCAGTGTTGAATGGCTAAAAGGTGCTGCCACCTCACGGAGCCTGGGTAATCGAGGCTACGTAAAAATATGCAATTATTATGAACGCCTTTTACTTGGAAGTTTATTACTGAACCAGTTAGTTTGGCATGGTTTCCCCGATTTTTTTATTGCGTAATTCGTCTAACAGTATAAATTATCTGAATTATCTGTGTGTACACATTATAATCATAAGCGGTGTCGAGTGTACAACTTATTGCCTAACATGTAGTTCTCGTAATCGTCGCTACGTGGCAGCACACTTGGTGTCCATTCTGTGGCGTGAATATGATGATCCTATAACCCAGACCCCGCGTGGTGGTAACACTTTAGTCACTCACCAAAAAGTCAAACTGCACCTCATCCGTATTTTAACCTGTGAGTCTCATCAAAACCGCCAATAACACCCTTAGCGACCACGCCTATTCTATACGGTGTGTACATTTTGTGCTGTAGTCTAAATACCAGTTTTCGCCAAGCCACTATTTTAGAGGTATATTCTCATTCTGATTTGTTATAGAACAAGACCCCTACTGGGGCATCACGCACTAGTATGGATGGTCTGTTTTGCGTGTGTGCGTGTGTGTCATGTGCAGCATGTTGTAAAAAATATATTTGCCGAGGTGGGCCATGCGCCCCTCCAAATCAGCGTGGAGTTAATCGATGTGTCCATACATCGTATGTACGTATGTATGCGTCCATACGTCCATACGTCTACTTACATAGGCCTACTTACATACATACATACATACTTACTTACATACATACATACATACATACATACATATGTACACACAAGCGCACACACGAACGCGTACGCACGCGCATGCATACGAGCTCGATTTTAGTTAGATAACCGCGGATCAGTGTTTGTACTTGAGTGCGTTGCTACAAAATATGTACGGAAACATCGGTAGAGACAGATCAGGCGACCGACTGATGCAATAGAGGCAAATCGACTTAGCAGAAGGCGATATGGTCTGTTAGAACTGATGACAAATTGATGTCTTCTGAGTACTCCAGTCTGAAATATGTCTGAATGTCCCGTGTAGAGTGGCGTCACACACATAACCTTCACATAATACCATTTATACACTAGTCTTTATCTTTCAAGTGTATGATATGGACTAAATATTTACAATAGGATTATATCCTTAGCATGTACAATATTTTCAATGTAAATATTGTTGATCTGATTTATACTGCATTCAATAACACTATCATGTTTTAATAACTTGCTTGCTTGTTCCTGTTCGCATAGGATCAATATTAGGTTTAACCTGGAATTATTGTAGTCCGTATATACTTTGTGACCGTTGCCTTCAGGACTTCATACTGTTTGGTCAAGTTGCAGGACGAGATTCGTTATATATTGTATACTTGATTTTTTCCAAGAGATCCCTGAAAACAGACGACAGACAATAAATCCACCCCATTGCGCGATGTCTTACTGTTGCTGAGTATCGTTATGCTGCAAAATACGTAACATTGTCACTAATTGTTAGCATGCACTGAATGTCAGCAGTACATATATAAGACGGACGTTATTTACTCTTAATGCTTAACAAGTTTAGTTGTGACTAATTTCAATATTGACGCAAAGATAGCGTTAATCTAAGACAAACAGTTGTTCTGATTCATGGTTAGTGTGGACATAAATCAGGCCCGTATGTTCCGGGGTGCTGAGACAAGCGATTTCCGTATGCAATAGTAGATAGTTCATTTTCTAAAAACAGACGGGTACTTTTTGGAAATGTTTATATATCAAGTAAAACGCTCCCCAACCCCCAACCCCCAACCCCCAACACACACACACACACACACACACACACACACACACACACACACACACACACACACACACACACACACAATCAACATGCTAAACCCTGCAATGCAATCGCATAAGCACACGTGCACATTACTGGCGCACGCACGCAAACTCATACGCACGCACGCACGCACGCACGCACGCACGCACGCACACAGACGCAATCATAATTATCATCTTGTCCTTAATAGGGAACTCAAAAGATGTTATTGTATTCTGCATGGCTGACAAAGAAGTCAATATTTAGTAGTGTTTAACATTTACTGAAACGTTCACCAAACCGGTCTACTGTTGCTTATCGCAATCGGATTTGTATATATTAAATGGTGGTGGTCACAAAATTATGAATCAGTGTTATGATGTTTTATTTATATTCAACGTGTCGATATGCTGTTAATACCGCGATGGCTACGTACATGTGCACGCTCGTTTTATCAATTAAGATAATCAAGTGATTCGATATCCTAAATTATAATGAACCAAAAAACAAACTTGGTTAAAAACGCCGCAATGCAAGGGTATAATTAACGTTACGTTCCACTACGGTACATGGTGCCTAGATGTTAAGAGGCTAGGAGTTTTTTGCTGTCGTGTCGACGTATGTTACCCAAAACAGAGACTATATATATATATACGACATCGCTGTTATTTGAGTAGTGAAGGGAATTTATATTACCGGGTTTGACTTATGAAAATGCACTTTGACACAGAATGGAAAATAATACGCCCACGCAATCGGTGTATAATTATTTTAATTGACCAATGAATAGTTCATTATATGCCAAACCATCAACTTCAAAACGATAATAAAGATCTCACTTGTCTAATGTAATATCTGGCCCCGAAAAGTGTGTATATTTTAATCCGTTTGGTGACGTATAGGTAACATAATTGTTTGGGTGTCAGACATATTCCTCAGAATGTTATAATATGGCAATGTTCCCTAATTATAAGGCATTAAACACAAACAACGCAACCACGAACCAGACCCGAAGCCATCTTTACACGAATGTTGCACTTTATTCGCACCACCGAAAACAAGTATGACAATGACAGAAGCGGACGCACAGTTATAGGGTTACAAACGCAGGGAAACTTGTTTCTTGTGTAGTCTACGTCTACAGTTGGTAAGTGCTTCTAAATGTGCCGCTCCTTTCAGAACACATGGTGCCACGTGGACCCCGTAAGATGGATGGGTAATTTTCAAGATGCCCATGTTTCCCTCGTATGTTACAGGGGCGGTTTTTTGTGTGCATGAGGAACGGAGACAACTGCATGCGTCTACAACATGGACGCCAATGCAATACGTTAATGTCAAAACTTAAGTAGAACCTATTTATACGACAGTAGAACTACGCACGAAACATCGCTCCTGTCAAGAAGACACAAGAAAGCAATTGCGCGTATGTACGTGAACAATGCACACTTATGACACGTATAACATCAACACACAACTGGCCACTTTAGTGTATCCGGTGTGGATCGAGTCCAGGCCCAGAATAGTCTAGGTAGTATTGCACGTCGAATGCGTGAAAATATGTCACATCTAAGATATCGCAAAACTGTGAAATGTCTCCCTGCCTCTGCCGGCCAACCTCGCAGTTCGCACACATTAAGTAACAAGTGATTGATCAGTCGGTAACCCACTGCCACGCCAACCAGCTATATCATTAGTTATAAATGTAACGAAACGACAGCTGGTTTGTTCACCACGCATGTCCCCAGTGCGTCTAACATCCTTAACATCCATCCTATGCACCCCACCCCACATTCCCAACACATCTCTCTCTCTGCAGTACAGCATGAAAGCACATTCACTATTTCCAATCTTCCGAGAAATCCATTTTGTATTCCTGGAAAACACTTAGCAAAACATTGTTCATCGTGGTGCAATGCATTGTCCATCCAACCTTTTAATACACGCTCTAAATTAAGTTAATCAAGTCTACTTGATATCCTCTACAAATTCTGGCCACATTGTTTTTCGACGAGCATTTACAGTTCCACCGACTCAGAACGTTTTTAATGCGAACGCTCAAATTCCAATCAATTTGCGAGGTTCTGTGGTATGCTGCATGCATCCTATCACTATTGGTTGTTACGTAGCTGCATTTGACGTCACGTGATCACTGATTAGTCTGTGTCCGTTTCTTTCTTCTCCAAATAATTTTAACAATGACAGATGTGTATGTGTTCCTCACCACAAAACTGAACAAACAATCGCCTTCTTCACGATGTCATTAGGACATTCCTGTCCACAGTTATATGGCTTACATCACCGTCTTCTCTGCTATCACAATCTATCCGCAAGCACAGCCAATTATTCTACTGTGTTTTTACCAACTTTTGTATTAGCAAATTCGCGAAAGAACAGAAATGGTGGTTTTTGTGCGTAACAACGACAATACCTACAGTGGAACTTGGTTAAAATGCATGCAATCTTTTTTTAAATCAACGTACTTTTAAGATTGGTGGTATCTTGCTTGACCCAGAATTAACCTCATGGATGGTACTGACTGGTAGAATATATCACAATGGAGTTGTGTTAAACTTCTAAGAGGTCCTGAATTATTTGTTTATTTTTGCAGGCTAAACACATGTTCAGTCTTATTAAATACAATTTATTGGTTAGCACATCTTCAGTATACGTAATTTTGTCTAAAGAACACTATTATACAAAAATGCATATTGATATAATTATATTTCAAACTACAAATCTGATGTTTGGTCAAGTAATAATCATCGAGATGCTAACAACGAATGAATAATAATTATCTATAAGACACATATAATATAATCACATAGTATAAAATCAAATACTGAACAGTAGTTATTTTCTTGCTAAACAAATACATAACTAACACATTGTACAAATACATTATCTGACATTTTATGCCTTACAAATTCATAAATAGAAAAAATACATAAAAAACATTGTTGTACTGCACAAAATAACCGATCTGTTAAAAGGCCAATATAATTCATGTATTAATTAGCCATAAGGAGTTCTTGTCAGTTAGTTTATTTTTGCCTGATCATGTCAATTAATACATTTACGACTGCCTTAATGCTACATTTCTATACCAATAAACTAGATCAGATATGGTTACCTAGGCAGAATCTTTTATCAATTTATTTTGCAAAAAATATAGCATAGATACCAATTTTACAGATTAGCTTTGCACTCGAATTGTTAATATTATAACAAGCATAAACTGTACTAACATGAATACCAATGTGCTGTAAATATATTAATGTCACCCAAATAGTTTTAATAACATACAGTTATACTCTTTGTATTGATGCACCATTTTGTTACTCAATAAAATTATTCGTACATTTCCCATTTGGGTTTGCAGATAAAATGTTATGGATAATGATTACAAGTAAATTAGTCATTCACATTTCCACCATTTGTCTTGCATTTGCTATCAACAAAACCATTAACATCCCTCTTTCATTCCAACCTCTCCTTCCAGGTTATTCACATAATAACCTGCACTAACATGACTCGAAAACACATCCATCCAACATCCCTATATACATTTTCACCATCATGGTCAATGTTACACAAAACGGTAATCAAAGAACTGTTACTGTCAATAATTTGCTTATAACTATATTTACGAATGCACGTATCTTAGGTACGATAAGTTAGTCAAGTGACAGGAACAGTGTCCTTAGTTCTTACGAGCTGTTTTAAGGTAACACAGTGACTATATTGGGCACAACAAAGAAACATGATGAACAAGTATATAGATTGCACTCAAATGATCCAAAAAGCTAATGACAATATTAATCGCCACCAGTTTGTTGTCTCTCATGATATTGACGCAGTGAAGCAATTATATTTGCATGGTGACGGCATCGCCATACCAGAAGCTTCTGGCTTTTCTTACATCACTCTTGACCTTAGCAGACGCGATACGACACCTAATCATCACTGGCGAGAAAAAAGGGGTAACCATGGCAATAAACAACACCGTAACATGGCGAACACCTCGGACAAATGTGTATGCAAACAACGATTTGCGGACATTGCAAATACAGGCGCAGCTGAACAAAGGTGAGAGTGAAAAGACAAGGACCCCACACGTTAGAGGAGATCAAAGATAGATTCTTAAGCAGAATTTGCTTCTAAATGTCCTTCCCCGACACAAGCGTCCAGCCGGAAATGTTTGTTTTCACACATGCTCATTTATCTTAGCATTAATATCAGTGAAGCAATCAGATGAAATGATTTAGGTGGAGAATGCTACGGAATTATATTGTGCATAATATAGCAATGGTGGACAGAATAAACATTGCCTTATCACTAGATAAACAGTTCTACGTCATAGTTATTGCACCATAAGATTACGATAATAAGTTACAAGAAACATGTAGCAAATTAAATTGAAATTAGTTAACCTTTCACAAGATGTCAACCAGGCATAAATTTAAACCTTAAAGTATAAGACCTCCCACATCGCACCAACATCAGAGTCTGACACAAAACAATCACTCATGATACAACAATACACTAACCCATCGTCGACCTCTGATGTTGGTCCAGTGTTCTCCAGACTATCTCTATAATCTCCACATCACGTTTGCAAATATTCATAAATTAAACATAACCACTAAGACTGCATAACTGAACTAACAAATAAAATAATATTATTGTACAATCAGCATCTTCCAAGTTCATCATTTACCTAACAAATTCCCTCAATATGTTGCTTAAAATTCACACTTTTATTACATTTAAATTAACAACATTTTGTTTTGATTTTTAATACTTTTTTCACATAATTTTACAACTTATGGATGCAGACCAACCAAATCAAACCAAAAAACATTGAAATCATTTTGCGTGTATACATGCTAACTTTTTGTTTCGAAAAAAAATACCCCAATCAGGTAGCGCCATCTATAGGGAAACTATTTGTAAAAAATGTTTACCATAGTGGGAATTTCTAGATATTTGCGTGTCAAAATATTTGTAAAAATCTCAACAATGCTACAGCAGTGGGAATTTGCAGCTAGTTGCGTGTGACGACTTGGAAGGCGTGAATGAGCTGTGTTGATAGCGAATAAATTAGTCTTCCTTCATGACCCCGTCCTCCTTCATGGCCGTCTTGACTAACGTGAAGAAGTTCATCATGTTGGAGGGAAGTGCCGTCTCGACGATCGACTTGGGCAGCATCCCACCCAGGTCTGTCTGGTTGTATGTGATGAGACGCGTCTGGTTTGGATTACTGCAACAGAAGTCGACTTGTGAACAGGTTCGCCAGACTGCCTGTTTCAAATGAGTGATGTTTTTACATATTTCACACTCAATTTCCCCTTTTCCCATGTGATGTTTCAGCTGATTTCGGTAGTTTTTCACAGATGGCTGCTGTATGGTAATACAGTAGTCAGGCCACACCGAATGTGTCCGTTGTGTTTTGTTCCTTATGGTCCTACTGAGCTGCCATCTAGTGGTAGAGTTCTGACTGATGAAAACCACCAAAATGTTGTGGGGGGAAAGGTCAACTGACTGTATAATAAGTAAAAATATCAAGTTATCAACATCACTTGACATTGAGTTATAGTGTGTGTGAGTGTGCGTGCGTGCGTGCGTGCGTGCGTGCGTGCGTGTGGTGTGTGGGTGGTGTGTATATATTGATGTGTGTGAGTGTGTGTGTGTGAGTGTGTGTGTGTATGTGTGTGAGTGTGTGTGTTTGTGTGGGTGTGTGTGTGCGTGTGTTTCAGTGTGTGTGAGTGTGTGTGAGGTGTGTGTGTGTGTGAGGTGTGTGTGTGTGTGTGTGTGTGTGTGAGGTGTGTGTGTGTGTGTGTGTGTGTGTGTGAGTGTGCGTGCGTGCGTGCGTGCATGTGAATGTGTGTTTCTGTGTGCACATGTACGTGAATGTGTATGAGTATGCATAAACTAAGAATGGATAAGGGGTGAACAGAAGTAGGAGGGAATGGGAGAGGAGGAATAGGACGATGGAAATACAAGGGAGTAGAGAGCAGGTAGTGTAGCGAAAAGTAGAAATATGTTCTGGCAACGCTGAGGAATGTTAGAGGAAATAGCTGGGAGTATATGGAGGAATGTTGTAGGGTAGTCACGCGTGTGTGCAGGCATTCATGCAAGTGAAACAATGTGTCCACTTTTTGTGTGTGCGAATAAATGTGAATGTGAATAAGTGTACTTAAGTATTACACAACAAAACTGCCAGCATCTTGGTTTTAGGTATCCAAACTGTTGACCAATGTATACCTGTTTCTAGTCAATATATTTGAATGTTACAAAATGATTGCAGATATATTATTTGGCATAGATTCAAAATGTTCTGCTACATTTCATATGGTTGAAAAACCACAGATTTTAAAGCCACCAATTTAGAAGTGTTATTCAGTTAATTATATCATTAATGTATTAACTGTAACGCAATTCTAGCAGGCATATTGATACAATAGAGCCACCATTTTTGTTGGGTCTGATACCTACTCTGGAATTTTGAAGCATATAAGGGCACAGGGGTAGTTTACCCCACGGACATAGTCGGACAAGGGGGGACAGTCAGGGTGCTCCACTCCTTGGGCTGAAAACAAGCACAGTCACACGGTTATTCTTCCTAGAATCACCTAGAAATGTACTGCTATAATGCAATCAGAATCGTGCGTGGATGTGTATGCATGTGTGTGCATGTGTGTACATGCATGGGATTTCTAGATGGTTCATGCAGTGTCAATTTATTTAAAAAATTATCTATGACCATTTTAAAAGTACAATAACACTTTTATTAGAAATGTCACCATTGGTTAAGGGTTGTCCCTGGTTTTAGGATTCAACCACGTACATTACATGGACAGTAATCAATTATTTGTAACATATGATATTCTACGTGACTCATCATCATCATGCTGTCGGTCGCGAAGCGACAAAGACTGCTTCCATCACTTGACTCTTGCTCTCCATTTGTCTCTCTGCTGTGAGAGTGATGTCCATGAGTCGATCTTTATGTCTCTCATCTTTAGGTTTCTCTTGATGGTATCTTTGAACCGGAGACGAGGGCGCCCTCTCTTTCTGTGACCAGAAGACAGTTGAGAGTAGAGAACCTGCTTCGGTAGCCTGTCTGGTGACATCCTCATGAGGTGTCCAGTCCACCGGAGATTCTTTCTGATCAGAAGATCTTCCATAGATGGCAGCCCTGTTCGTTCTAGTATTTCCTTGTTTGTCACTTTGTCCATCCAGGTTATCCTCATGATCGAACGCAGATGTCGCATCATGAAGGCATGTAGCTTTTTAACCTGTCGTCTGTACACTGTCCAGGCCTCAGCTCCGTATAGGAGGGTGGACAGCACGATTGCACGGTATATCTTGCCTTTAACCCGCATGGACACATGGTGGTTGTTCCAGAGTCTCTGGCGTAGTCGGCCGAAAGATGCACTAGCCTTGGCCATCCTCCTCTGTATTTCGTCGTCAATGCATCCATCACTTGATATAGTGCTTCCGAGGTAGGTGAATTCTAGAACAGAGTTCAGCTTGTTTCCATCAACCATGATATCCTCCTCTCGGGTTCTTGTAGAGTTGGATTGGTACAGCACCTCGGTCTTCTTGATGTTAATCTTCAGGCCGAACTTCTTTGACGCATCGGAGAAAGCATCCACTATTTTCTGCATCTCTTCAGCAGAGTGTGCAACCAGTGCACTGTCATCTGCGAATAGCAGCTCTCTCATCAGTATCCGAGTAGTCTTGGTCTTTGCTCTGAAGTGTGCGACGTTGAATAGGTCAGCGTTCTGTCTGGACTGTATGTAGATGCCATCCCCCATGTCTCGGAAAGCCTCGTCGAGCATTGCTGATAGGAAGATGGAGAAGAGCGTGGGGGCCAGTACACAACCTTGCTTGACCCCATTTGTGACACTGAACGATTCCGAGACTTCTCCTTCAACACTAACTTTTGCCATCATTCCAGTATGTAGTGCCTCGATCATTGTTGTGAACTTCTCTGGGCAGCCATACTTCCTCAGTAGCTGCCATAGCCCGGTCCTCCCAACTGTATCAAACGCCTTGCTGAAGTCGACAAATACCATGTACAGTGGTCGGTCCTGCTCAATGCACTTTTCTTGTAGTTGTCGGAGACAAAATATCATATCCACGGTGCTCCGGTTACCTCTGAAGCCACATTGTGTCTCCGGAACTACCTCTGGTGTTATGTGAGTAGATAGTCTGTTGAGGAGGATCTTCGCGAAGATCTTGCCCGCTATGGAAAGAAGAGAGATTCCTCTATAGTTCCCACAGTCTGTTCGATCACCTTTCTTGTAGATGGTTACAATGCTGGCATCCTTCCATGCTTGTGGTACAGAACCCACCTCCCAGGCATTGGTGATTAGTTGGTGCAGTCTGCTGAACAGATTTTCTCCTCCGTGCTTCCATACTTCTGCAGGAATTCCATCTCCTCCAGGTGCTTTGCCATCTTTCAGGCCGGCGATTGCTCTAGCCATCTCATCCATAGTTGGAATCTCATCGAGGCTTGTCTTGATAATGCGCTGCGGGATGTTGTCCAGAGCTTCGTGATCTATGTCGCCAGGGACGTTGAGTAGCTTCTGGAAGTGTTCACTCCATCTTGCCACAACTCTCTTGCTGTCAGAGAAGGTCTCCATTCCATCTGATGATTTCAGTTGAACAGATCCCTTCTTTTTGGGACCCCACACTTCCTTCAGCCCATTGTAGAAGCCCTTCATGTTGTTACTGTCAGCAGCTCTCTGCAGCTCCACTGCCTTCCTTTCCCACCAGTCTGACTTCAGTGCACGCGTGTGTTTTTGTAGCAATCTGCAGGCATCTTTGTATGCTGCAGTGGTGGACCTGGTGCTCCTGGTTTGCAACACTCTCTGGTGGGCTTGGTCTCTCTCTCTACGTGACTACCAGATAATCAATGGAACTTCAGTCATCAGTTGAGGACATTTATACAGATTGCAATGAGAATTGTTTTCAAGTTTACCCTGTAACAAATCTCATTAACCAAAATTCAGGGAAACTTTCTACTACATTTGTATGTCTTTTATTGTGTACCTTCTGAAGGACAGCCATATTTTTCCAGAGGATGGGAATTTTTTCTGGTTAAAGTAAACAAAAAAAAACAAAAAAACATAAGGAATAGTTTCAAAATATGAATTTTTAAATATCAACTTTGAGGAATTTATACGTAGGAGAGAAATTACTTACACATTGTGGCAATGAATTCATCTGTCTTCACCGTTAGTGAGAGATCGGTGAAGTCACGTGACGAGATAATGCCACCAAAGGCACTGTGGGTAATTGTGCGGAGAAGCTTCAAGTCCTGCAGACACAATGGAATATGTACCCTCGGGGGGAGATACTTACAGGGGCGGACAGGAGAATGGATGGGGGGGTGAGTGTGTATGGTGGGAAGGAGGGAGGGTGTGAGAGGCAGAGGACTGAAGGAGGAAGGGAGGGAGGAGGAGATATTACTAGGATGGGAGAGAGTATGTTGTCACGGACTCACGGAGCGAGGGAATGATGGGAATAAAAATAGAAAGGGTGATAGAAAGAATGAAGGAAGGTTGGAGGAGGGATAGGACGATGGAAATACAAGGGAAGAGAGGGAGGTAGAATGTAGGAGAAAGTGGAAATACGTTATGGCAACCGGGAGGAATGACAGAAGTAGTTGGGAGTAAAGAGAGATGGGGAAATGTTGTAGGGTAATCATGTGGGAAGGGAGAACAGGAATGGGAACAGACAGGAATAGAATGATTAGAGGTATAATAAGGGGGATAACGACGGGAAGGCGTAAGGCATGAAAGAAGGGAGGAATTAATTTATGGAGGAATGGAAGGAAGGCATTAAAAATGGAGGAATGGTAGAAGGGGGGTTTGGATGAAGGAAGGGTGGAATAAGGAAGAAGGGGAAGGAGGGTATACAAGAAGCAAGGAATGGAAGAAGGAGGGAAAGAGAGAAGGGAGGAATGAAAACAAGGAGGAATAGAAGAAAGAAAGAATGGAAGAGAGAATGAATGGAGGAAAAAAGGAATAAAAGAACAATTAATGGAAGGAATAGAAATATAGAGAAGGAATTGAAAAGATAAGGAAAGGAGGAAGGTCTGGGAGGGAGGAATGGATGAAGGAGGAATGGATGAAGGAGGAATGGATGAAGGAGGAATGGATGAAGGAGGAATGGATGAAGGAGGAATGGATGAAGGAGGAATGGAAGATGGAAGGAATGGAAGGAATGGAAAAATGAAAAATTGGATGGGAGGAAAGAGAGAATAAAAATTAAAAATTTACTTCTATACATTCCCTTATGTTAAAATATTTTTTTTAAACATCCAACAAAAGCAAAGTTTCTTTAAACAATTATAGCAATTATTTTAATTGAAATACAATGGAAATCAATGAGACAATTCGTTGAGATCGTATCAACCACTCACATCTCCCATTCGCTCCACAATCTGCAGCTCCTTAATGGCCTTGTCCCACTTTTCCCTGACACTGCCGGGAAGGGGATCGATGTAGCGGAATACCGTTTCGGGGTCAGCAGGAAGAACTGACTCTGCTCTGTACCTGAAACCCAAAAACCCATTGAGAGTCAATTTAGCTGGTTACACAGCTATTGCAGCAATCTAATACTCTCATTAAACGTTCACAAATCGTCCGGATTCCCACATCAGTTTATTCCCATATCGATTATGGTGATATTCCCACGGGATAACTGATTAGATCGATGTTGTATCAATGTCATGACGCTGGATTGTAACTGATTATGACCGTTGGAGACACCAGAATTCGATGTTAATCCAACGTATGAATTTTACATTGGCTCAGTGCCAGATACAGACGTCTCTCCCAACTTTATATGCAGCCTTAATCCCAGGTCACATCCTCATCTTAATAAATCAACACAACCGATTTCGTTTTTTGGATCAAGGTTAAATTTTTCACGAAGCTAATCTTACAAATTAGCAAACAATTGCATTTGGTGAAGGACTTTTAACTCTGTGTGTTGGTATCTGAACATGGAAATGGACTTTTAACCCTCTGTGTAGGTATCTAAACATGGAAATGCAACAGCAGGAGACGCCAATGGTGGAGTCAGACAAGGAAGCAGACACAATCTGTTAGTCCCAACCATCTGTTACGGCAGACGACCACTAGAGAACTCACCGTATAGTTACGTTTGTTTTATCCATAACAAACAGACAGTTCAATCAAACAGGGCAAATTAGCCATGGCAAAACCCGCGGAAGAAGAGCATGATTTAGCAGAGTTGTCCTGTTGTTGAAACTGTCAAAAACACTGACTGTTTTTGTTAGATCAGACAACTTACAACTGTGAATATACTACACTATGTAATGCTAGACTAAATCGGACTAGTTTATTGACTTTGCCAGTCATGACTGCTTCAACCGTGAGGACACCACATGTACCCGCCCCAATTTGAAGAAGGATTAAACAGTTTCTGGGAATTCCAGTATAATGACCCATCCTCCCAATCGCATGAGCAGCTAAACAGTTTCATGTATTCAAATAGTTGCTTCTACGTCCAAACAGCATATAACACCAGCAGCGTGCGGCTGATATCACCAAAACTGAGATCACATGAATGGAAGCTGACCACGCTCCTAAATATGAGCAGTTTCATTGGCTGAGCTTAAAAGAGTTTTTTAGCTGTCGGAGGGGGGGTACCGACCCCCGCCTGGAACTAACCTAATCAGCAGCAGTGACCCTTGGCACACGAGGATATGCCGGGGCGAGTATTGCTGCAGCTTTGCTTTATTTTTAACAAAAAAATTAAACATTATTAAATACTTTGCCTAAAGATTTCACCAAATCAGTTTTTAAATAGTACGTAAATGGTTCGGGTGTGTATTGTATGATATCTCGCCTGAGGACAGCTCAAGGTTATTCACACTTCACTCCCCCGCCCACCTGTAGGCTGTTCATTTGACTATCTCAACTTCTAGGGGAAGCTTTCAGCTATACTGCAATTACTACACAAAGAACATTTGTAAAGGAACATCCACCACTGTCTATATCAAGCTATTCATTCACACAGCTGAGTGAACTGGAGCAAGGCTTGAAACTGAAGAAAATTATCTGACCATTGATTCTCTTGACAGCATGAAACGTTGACAATCACACCACAAATCTCCACATCTCCAAAATATTCAGCAAATTCTAAATCCAGTTAAGGCCTCACCACACAAGTCAGAAATTAATTGTCAAAAATCTGTCTGAGGATGAACCTTTAAATATGTAAATCTGCCGACGGTTAGCCACGATAAAGCGGGACTACATGAGGATGGAGGCAGACAGTGGGTGTGTGTCTGTCGGTGTCTGTCAGACATACGACGTCTGCTAACCTTGTAATTACGTATTTGTATTTTATCAGTCGATGTGGAATTTTCTGGAAAAAGGCAGCAGCCAGCAGTGCCATGACTTCACCCACTTAGTCCTCGGTATTTATTACATCGACGCTGATAGTACAATAGTATGCATTGTGTGCCTCGTGTATTTCTTTTCCAATTACACGTTTAGATTAGATAGACACGTTCATTACCACACAATTTTTGCTGGCCTTAAATCTTCCTCTTTGCAAGACAGGATACGAACAGTAGGCAAAGAACAACAGATAGTTTAGTTATAAACAACAGCTTTAAAATGAGAACTAGAAACTTAAACAAATGCAATTTACAGATTACAGAAACTAAATTACATCTCAACACTGAATATGGAAGTTTAAATGTGGTATTGACAAAATCTGAGGTCAGTTTAAAATGGATGATGGAATATTACTTCTTTACCTAAGGTAATAATAAACGTTATTTATTCACGATAATTGATCTTCCTAAGGGTCGTGATTGTAAAACATAATATACATGCACTAAACAATTTAATCGACTACCTTATACATCGCATAATGCGTTAAAATACAGTGAATAAAAAACATTGAATAACAATAACAAATAAATATACTGAATTAATATATTTAAAAAATAAGATTTACATTAAAAAAATAATAAATAGATAAATTATAAAACAAGATAAATAGCATTAGACATATATATAATATATATATATATATATATATATAATAAAACGCTTAGTAAAAGTGTTCACTGTATCGTGCTTCACTGTTTGCTAGTTAAAAACATGATGCAAATTAATTAGTTTAACCAGTAGTCTACAATACTAAATTTGCCACACAGTTTTATCATATACATTTAACAAATATGAATTCAGATGCATTTCAAGTGGTTGCATTAACATAGGCCTTACATTGCCAATGGGTAGAGAGCTTTTTACTAGGTTATTCACATGCATGTCTCATATATATAATGAAATCACAGGAAATAAACAAATCCATTCAAATTATACCTTTGATCGTAACAGGCATACATGTTTTGCTCTGGTGGCTGTTGCTATACAGTTATGTCAGAAAGGTTGACCTGGATAATAGGGTCAAAATAGTTACGTAAATACCAAATAACCAATGCTGAACCTATTAATCGAGACCTTATTCAAGTTGTATTTTTCCTGTATTGTTTCCATTCAAATTCTAACCAATTCAAAAACCAGTAATAGCACTGGCAAATGCATGTTAACAAACAGTGGTGTCTTCCGAAACGGTTGCATTGTATAATCACTCTCACCCATTTGCACTCATTGCCTTATGAAAGAGACGCAACTTTTTTCCTGTCTAACTGGTGTCTGTGCCAAGGGAAATAACCTGATTCTATGAATGAGGAAACTCGTTTTTTGTTGTGGATTCATTAATTCTACAGATTAAGACACTTTTGAGCAAAAACCAGTCACCCGGATTCGTCACGACGCTTTTTTAGATTTGTCAGTTACGCATCAGACATTGTCACATGTGTGGGTGCACCAGAATTTAATCATATGCAAATACAAATTATTTTTAATTCAAATTTTTCTCTTACATCTGCACCATAGTGTGGTCACTTGGATGGATAAAACCCATTTTGAACTGGAAGAAGTATCACTGGACAGGTGGTATACAGGTACAACATAGGGACCAGAAATGGTCTTCCAAAATCATATGGTCAGTTGCGCTATGAAAATGGGTTTCACACGTGTGTTGGTTGTTTATTTTAGTTCATAATCACACATCTCGACTGGCTTGTATAAGTGTGCTTACCATGCACATTGCATGTGTTTACCAAAATATCTATGATTGGCAAACATATAGCATATTTGACACACATGTATGCATGCACGCACACACGCATGCATTTACACACACACGCATGCACGCACGCACACACGCACGCACGCACGCACGCACATCCACATGCATTTGTACACACAGAAAGTTAAAATGTCTGGCCATACGCACAAAATTACTCACATTCACATAACCTCAACTTGCTGCACGATCAGTTCATTAATGCAGCACCAGGGGGCATAGCAAACAAATGCTTTTGGTCAGACGTTTTAATTGCATTCCCAACTACTGCTGAGAGAGACACCGCCCTAACACTGGACCACACAGGGAGTAGGATGCACTGGCTGCAGAAATCACCACCTCTCCCAGGTAGAACACGTGTAAATCATTCAGGCCTGACCTCTTTATTAGTCACAAGTGTACGGTTTAGTGCTTTCACTGTCCGCGGAGCTATAATTACGTACCCATACAGACGCATATCAGAATATGTAGAATGTCTTCAGGTTGCTGGTTGTAACCAGACAGTTTTATCCGGCTCCAGGAACAAAACCAACGAGTTGAAATAAAGTCTTTATACATTGAAAGTCCCAGTGTGCAAAATATAACATTTTATACATAAATGAAAACAGACACATATCTCTGCGAAATCTACACATTTTTAATTACTATCGACATTATTTTATAGCATTTATGGATTATTTATTAATGTGAAGTAGTTTATGCATTCTCTACTAGTGACAAATATGGAAAGAATTTAACATGAACATCTATAAAAATAGCAATACCGGAATGAACATATACAACATTTGTGTAAAAATTACAAACATGTATCACTTTCCCCATTCCAAATATTTCCTATTTACCAATGACATAAAATTCTCGTCATCCGGCCCCCCTCATTCCAGTCACTTCCACTCTTTGAACCAGAGGTGATGAGGTTAAATAATCTCTCCTGTCAACATTCCTCTTCCCCTTTCAAGCCCTCATCAATCATCGACATGTCACTCCACAAATATCTGGGAACCCCAGATGAATGGGGAACTGGAGATAAGTCACAGGGATAATGTCAACCCCAAATGTCACCAACAATACTGTCACATTACCAGTTCCTGGGACCCTCATCTGTCATTGAATATACACAAAACTGGTGTCCGTATATTGGGTCACGCTTGAGTAGTCGTCTACTGGAAATGCTTATCAGCCTGAGCAGACAGACGGAAAATGTAAACGCCCCCTCTCATCACAGCACCGGGGGAACAATGCTCGTAAACCATGAAATAGCATCTACAACGCCGCAGTCGTTTTGAAAAGATTACCAAGAGATGTTGCGAAAGAGATATACAAAAATGCATCAGTCTACCTCGCATTGTCAGTGTAAAGGCGGTGATTACTGCGAAGGGTTACTCCTTTCGTTGTGAAAGCTAATGGTATTTTTTGCAAAGTTATTGACTCAAGAAACGACCAAGCTACAGATATCTACAAGAAAGGTTTTTTACTGAATTGTAATTAGTCTGAGTCATACTTTATCACTCTCCAAAACATGTCAGCAACACGTCCAAATCGTCTTCCACCGAACAGACTAATTCCAGAGAAACAAATAACAAATACAGTGACTGGGGAATGTAATCTGGTCTAATTTTGCGTAAGTGCATCTCCACATAGGCGCCGAGTTCCAATCGCCTCTGCCTATGTTCATTCACTTCCTCAAACAATTGGTATATGACCACTGGCTTAGTGAGGGAGCAGTCTGCCTGTCTTTAAGACTGTTCAAGACATTATCACAACTAATAAGAATAATGGAACTTGCAGGAGCCAATCTACCAGCCACTAGGTTAACTACTAATTACAATCTAGGGCCTACATTAATGACTATCATTGGTTCAACTGGTACTTAAACTACTTGAACTGATTAATACGTTGTGAATTAAATAAACGACTCAAATGATACTGGTTTGTCATTGAAAAAATTCAACTGGCCAATAACCATTGTGACTGGTGCCATCGACTTATACAGAAGCCATTCACATGCTAAAACCTAGACAGTACACTTTTTATTATTTCAAGACTTCTAAATAAAATAATTTCAGGCTAACCTACCAATTGACAATGTATTTTAAAAGCACCAAGGTCGACAGAATTATTTACAGACAAATCTAGTTGACAAATATTTGTCTCGCCTGTGCATTTTCAATTTACCGTGACATTATTACCTCCTACATAAAGTGTCACAACTGGTAACAGCAGAAATAAAATATTCACAGGAACTTTTTTCTATAATTTAAAAATACTCTAATTGTGATAACAGCTAGCCCTGTTTTGTCGATTTGTGGGTGGTGCAAGTTAAATATAAATACACGACCAGGAATTCATACCACAGTGTAAGTTGTGATATCTCTTTGCTGGTTCAAGTTTGAGCAGATTAAGTCCGTGGACATTAAGCTGATAATAATCACAATTTACTGCTTATCTGATTAATGGTTGTTCACTGATCTTGGTGTAGACTACAGACCACCACTGGGGATTGTGTGTAGTTAAGTTGGACATTTGTCAATGTGGCCCCACTTTTGGGGGGCTGCATTAAAAAACACCTAAGGGGTTGCTTGTATGTTCTCATTTTTTACATTACTTTATAAAATACTGTTCGTTATTCGAATGCTTAACCTCTTTAACAGCTAAACTGTTTTGTATTCAACAAGGACCCATTATTCTGAAACCCAAGAATTGCGATTAATAGAACTGCTGTTAATAATTATCCCAGGTCAAAGAACTGAAAACAAATCTTTGAACCCATGCCAGAAACATGTCCCAAACTAGAGTCATGGTTAATAGTTCTTTATGCTGTGGAAAGGCAAATGAATGCTGTTCTAGTATTGATATGACTGTCCTTTTAAGATGTAAACTTTTTGTCACATTAAATCAGATACCACTATAGTTTGTGTCATTTCCGTTGTTAAAACAAAGGTTATAGTGCACCAGGTACTAAATGCTGTAATCAATGACCAATTTACTAGATCAAAAGCAGTGAAAACTGTACCGCTTTTAGTCTACGAAATAAACTGAAATGTCAGAGGAAGATTGGTCAGATTAAAGAAAAAAGTCTGATAATAAATTTGAGAGCCATTGTATCACAGTCAACTTGCAAAGGTTACTACAGATTGGCATCATAAAGAATTTATGATAAATACCGACATAAAGATAGAAAATCAAACAAGTGTAATGCACACATTAAAACACAACAACGGAACTGTCTACTAAAACATCAGTGAAGAAAACGTGTAAATAAAAACCATTCTTCTATAAAGATGAAACAGGCGTCTAATCAGCTGTGCATTCCCGTATTTGACAATGAGAATTTTTTACCAGTTCTGGAGGATTCCTTTGATCTGGAGTGAAAAAACTGTTTCCACATGGTCATCCATCATCCCGACAGGAGCAAACAGCTACCTGGTGGCGTGGTTTGTACGTGTGTGACGAAAAAAACTAGAGGTGTTCGTAAATTGTACTTACAGCATGCCATTCCAGTGCGGTGACGGCTTGCCCCAAACAGTGACTTCATCCTGGCAACAGGCAACAGTTTACTTATAAAACATGATAAACATACATGAACAGTTTTAATGACATCAGAGGGCATCCAAGTTATAAAATATACAACAAGATAAACATACAGAATTACTTCATGAAACGGTGTGATGAAATCAGAGACACTTTGTCTACCTGATATGCAAATACAACCATACACATGCACTAAAACCTCAAAATTATTACAGACAGACAGACAGATTTATTTATTTTTGACAACAAATGAATATATTAATCTATTTAACGTAATAAAAAATTATGTATAGGTCAAGGAGACTCCCATTAAGACATGTTGCTAACACGAGAGCCCCCTTTTAATAACAACAAATTGAACTAGAAAATACAAATAGTAAACACAACTGAATAATGCATGCATGGGGGTTAATTTCTCTGATACAAGGTCTGTAATATTTCTATGATAATGCATATTTTGACCAAAAAGAATAATGTCACTACACATAATAATGATCTTGTATTGCTGATGTTTTAATTCAAAACATTTATCACCTTTTCCTGGGAAACGAATATACTTATACTTATCAGTGTGCATCCTGTATTCTAAATACCCGTGATATGCCCTTAAAAAATGCATTTTCACCAAAACAACTTATATAATAAGAAAATCATCAATAAAAAAACTGATAACTGTATTATAAATTTAATAAAACTGATAATTTGTTCATAAAATGTTACAAAATTGAAAATCTTAATAAGTAAACATCACGCAGTAATCTTCAAAATATGTAAAATTACAAAAACAGTGCATCCTGAGAAACGGTTCCATATGGAACTTCTTCAGAACTACTGCTGCCCCAAGTGGGAGGGACTGGAAACACTGATGCATGTAGAAGGCTACAAAGGTTTTACAGATAGTCTACAAGGGTCTGAGCCCCTCACACTGGCTGTCATTGTGCGAGGAGATTAAGGCAGATGGCACCAACACCTTCCTGGCAGCCCCCTGGCGAACACGTTGGATCAAGGACAGTCTATTCTTCGGCCCCTGAAGTCATTTCCGTGTCGAATTACTCCCCAGCAGACCGACAAAAACATACTGCGCCACACCAAGTGCCTCGAATACGCACCAGGAAGTTCTAGGAACAGTAATTACAGGAGGATGACGCATCCTGGCATTCCACTGTTTAGATCATAGGTCAAGGTCGCTGGTGAGACAGTGCAGGATAACATTCTTGGCATCAGGTGTTATCTGTGGTGTTTACGGAAATGTAGAGGTTAACAGGTCCACTGCGAGGGCCATGTGATGGTCATCTGGTCTGTTATTTGGACAGAGTGACCAATCAAACTTGGACAGAGCCGGGTGCAGTGGAACTTGTTATCAAGCTCACCCTTTGGACTTAACAACAGTGACTTGGATAGAGAGGTGACCTGAATAGAGGTGACCTGAATAGAGTGGTGACCTGAATGGAGAGGTGACCCTGTTAGTAGGCTAATTTATATACTTCACTAAACCATTTTGACTGTCATGTGGTGACCTTAATTATGAGGTGACTGTCATGTGGTGACCTTAATTATGAGGTGACTGTCATGTGGTGACCTTAATTACAATGTGACTGTCATGTGGTGACCTTAATTACGAAGTGACTGTCATATGGTCACCTTAATTATGAAGTGACTGTCATATGGTCACCTTAATTATGAAGTGACTGCCCTATTGAGGTGATGGTACAGTGAAGTTTGACTACACTCCAGTAGGAGATCATTGTATTTCGGATTAACCATCCAATTAATATCAGATTAGGCATGATATTCCTTGCCAAATTGGTTGGTGATTTTTTTTCCTCAGCTAATCTGTTGAGATAGTTGACTCATCTTCCTTTCTGTTCTGCGTAATTGATAATCCATTTCTGTTCGGATTATCCAGTGGATTTGTGATCATTAATTTCACTACAGAGAGGTGCAAAGTGCAAATGGCAATAACCGTTTACTTCACAAATAAAGAACATTAGTTTGTTTCTTTCAAAGTTGTCATGTGCAGAAATAAGTTTGTCACGTTGTCATATTTGCTAACATATGTGTATAACATGACTTTCCCATCAAAATATATTCAGCACAAATAATTTGCATCATTATTAGATCAGTCTTCTCACAATGTAGTCTCGAGATTCTGCAACAGTCCAGGTACTGCCAACAGAACACTTCAGGATATCACTAGTAATTACAACAAGATGTTAAACATAATGCATGAAACAGCTACATTTCAGTGTGTACACAAACATTCTGGTTGCCAAAGATGCAAAATGAGACTTGTGAACATGTTTTTGAAGATAATTTGTACTGCATGAAATACTGATTGGTCCCCATGGCATAGTGGTCCCTGTGGCATGTTTAAAAACAACATCGCCAAACACCCCAGAATGGCGGGATATACATAGACAATATAGGTTGGACTCTCGATAAGCCGAATGCTTACTTGTCCACTTGTCATCTGGAGTTCATTCTTGGATGGCCATCTTGTTTAATCTTGTAATTATCACCACGACTATTGTACCATCTTGACTCACAGCAAGGAAATTTGTTCGTGGTGTATATTTTCCAAAATGTACCTTTTTTAACCATTTGTTTGCACAACTGGAATTAAATAAAAGTGTTTATTATGTTTCAAAATATTGGTGTAATTTGTGGATTCAACTATTTGTAAATATGACATGTGTTGATTCATGTGTTCCACTGGCAGACTAAGAGGCCAGTACAGGCAGTGGATAGGGATTAGTGAGAGCTGTGTCTGACACATGCACAACTGGAGTGTGACATCAGGGGGTGTGATGTCACAGCTCTAGGGGATGTGATGTCATAGTGTCTGGTAATAAGGTCACCTCTTTAATCAGGCCATTTCTGTCCAGTCCAAGAGGTACCCTCAACAGTAAGGTTCCACTGTACTAATAATAACCAGGTTATGCAATAAAGTTAGTAGAACGAAGCCTAAAAATTAAAGCTGCACATTTGGTCATTTTTCATACCAAAATCGACTTTAGGTGGCTTTTTAATATGATGCACTCACTGTACAAGCAATTGGAGGTAACATATTACTGTACACATTTAATATATTTCACACTTACAGTTTGTCACTTGTAGGGTAAGTTTAATTCATCTAAAAATCAGCAGACTTTACTAAGTTACAGTAAACATCGCCAGCAATTAACAATACTACTACATTTCTTACATCACGAATATAGCTATTATTACTCACTTGGCATCAGCTAGTGCAATTAATCCGTAGCTATTTTAAATATTCTCCAGACCGTAAAAACTGACATCATTTTGCTCTTAGCAAAATCCGAAATTGCTCCTAATTGACGTGAAACATTAATAAGCACAATAAAATAGCATCGTAATATCTCTCAGAGGGAATTGCGGTTTCAGTGTCAGTCACTACTGAACTATTTAAATATTCACCATTTGACTAAAGCCATACGTTTTGGCTGTTATCAGTATACCCTTGACAGCTGCTAATTGATGTTAAATATTAAGGCAATAGCGTAATGACTTCATGGAACTTTACAAGAACCTGTTTTTAGACATGCAGTAATTAATAATATATATTTGTTCCTGGAATGTTATAATATCTGTATTGTTTTATATTTTGTCAATAATGTTAAAACAATTATGAATTTACCCACACACTGGCCAGAAATGTTGCATAAAATATTTCAAATAAAAAGTCCCTCAAATCTTCCAGCATATTGAGGTCACTGGAACCACTGGAAATATTACGCATTTTGCGAGGTCAATTTACGCGTTATCTTTCGTTACATTTCATTACGCCGAAGGCAGCTGAGCGTAATGATCTGTGAAGTGCACTGAAGAACTTTTTCGCCTCAAACCACATTTTGGAGATTGAAATCATAGCTAAAAACTTCCCACACCTGCTTATCTTAATGTGTGTCCCTAATGGAACATATCCCTATCAAGAAAGACTTGGTACTACTTTTCATTGTAATCAGGTTCCTCTCATTGGGTGGGTGTCTTCAGAAAGTCTCTGGTCAAGTTTCTTATCAGAGATCTCCACAGCAGTTCCATTAGAACTTGCTGCCACTATTGTATGTTAGATGTTTCCCTCCTTGCGTGGCCATCTCTTCTCAAAGGTACTCATGGCACCATTTCATTAACATTCGTAAGAGCTCTTAAGCCAATTTTTCTCTTTAAAATAAATGTTGATCCTAACAATGATCTTGAATATGTAACCTTGGGTGTGGCTTGGAAAAGTTCTGCTGCAGTTTCACTTTTTAACCAAAGTTAATCTGCAGACTACAACTGTCACACCGTAGTGACCTAGATGTGACCCAGACACAGTGTCGTGTGACCCAGACACCGTGTCATGTGACCCAGACACAGCGTCATGTGACCCAGACACAGTGTCATGTGACCCAGACACAGTGTCATGTGATCCAGACTGTGCCATGTGACCCACACACAGCATTATGTGACCCAGACACAGCATCATGTGACCCAGACACAGCGTCATGTGACCCAGACAGTGTCATGTGACCAATACACAGCATCATGTGACCCAGACAGCGTCATGTGACCCACACACAGCGTCATGTGACCCAGACAGTGTCATGTGACCAAGACACAGCATCATGTGACCCAGACAGTGTCATGTGACCCACACACAGCATCATGTGACCCAGACACAGCGTCGTGTGACCCAGACAGTGTCATGTGACCCAGACACAGTGTCATGTGACCCAGACATAGTAATGTGGCCTGGTGTCATATAGCCCAATCACAGCGTCATGTGATGTCTACCACCTGGCTATATCAGCCTGGCACCTGCCCACAATTCCACACCTTTGATTACCCACCTGCCGCAAGTCACTGGGTCTCGTAATTGAACCCAGCATTCTTGGGTCTACCATGGCATTGCCCCATTTAATTCCCGCTCTCTCAGAGTAGGGAGCATTTCATTTAATCAGTGTTATGTAATATAACTGTAGTTTTATCATAAGACGTTTCAGAATGCATCAAAGAGATCATTTATTTTCAATCATTGCCACTGATGTTGATGCTCATAAAATAAAAAAATGTGTTTCCTGTAAACCCAATTCCACTAGATTTGAAAAACATGAATGTAACAGAATGATTGCATTTGGTTGTTAAATTACGTGTGGCTGGTGAACAAAGAGAATGAGCGCTACACTTGATGTCAGATTACCTGTAATTTAGTCATTAAGATCATCCCATACATCTCAACATCTATGATTGGTCTATAACAAAAAATCCACCCGGAAGAATGCAAAAAATAATTTTACATCAATCATAGGCAATAACATTAAATAAAAAAAATTGAATTTTCATAATTCTATAATACAAATATTCCTTTTATACTTCACAGCATATCGCATAAAACAAATTGGCCCCAAATAATTTTATTTTTACCAGTTTCAAGAAGCGAAGGCATCTCAGACAACCGAAACGTTTGTCACTGTTAAAATCATCAAGGCAACGTTGATGAGTTTCGCAAGTTGGTACGACCAGCTTCGTACTTTCTAATCCTGTGTTTGGGGTCGGACCACAAGGGCTGAACTGTGTAACATCTGCGAGGAATGCAGACACCTAACGTCATTAACTTGGTCACTCCCTGCTGGCTCAACCCAAGGCCGCTACTACACGTTTATTAGCCAGGATATGTCAAGGACCAAGGTACTGTCTGTGTGTACGTGACCTCAGTGTGGTTAGTTCATAGTCCCACTCATTCATATGCATAATTCATTATTTCCTGATGTCATTCAGTAATATTTTATTTATTCCCCCAGAGTGAAAATAACAGTGAAGGCAAACATAAGTATGTAATATGTTTTACATTAGACAGGACCACTTTAGGTACCCATATATATTATTTATTGTGTTGTAGGAAATTATATATCCGTCTTGCAAGTGGTTTATGAGCAATATTATAAATATCTGCAGAAACAGATTGAATTTAACTCTAGGTCTTTTTAATAATAGCAACGTTAGTTTGATTCATTAGTGAGATTAAAAAATGTAACTATATTTAGATAGAATTGAACACAAAGCATACGTGATGTATATTTGATAATTTATGACCGGAAACATCACAGTACTGTATATATTTGTAAGAACATAAACTTTTCTGAGTTTCTGTGGTGGCAAATAAAATAAGTAACATGTAGACAGGGATCCATTAATTAATTGTTAATATTGTACATTAATCAGATCACTGGTGACCCAATCACAAACATTTTAACAAGCTTATAAGCCTGCTTTTGCATTTAAGAATCGATTTTGTGCCTTAGTTTAACAGTGAGGTGCTATTTTGAGTCATTCATTTGTGTGTCATTGAAATAGTGTCCTTTGTGATAATGTGACAGCTTTTTGCATTTTTAATCAGATTCTTAAATATAGTAACATGGGTTGATAATTTGTCCTGTTGAGTCCATTACCTGAATGGACCAGCCCTTGGCCATGTCCTGACATTGTCCTAATCAGGACATAAACTGACCCAGAAATTCAGGAAACGAGGGTCAACTGGGCAGCAATGAATGAGTCATTGGTTACAGCCAAGGGCACTTATCTAAGGACAAATATATCACTCACAATCACGCGGGTCTTGTGGCTATTTCTGTGTGGACACTCTTATCAGGAGTTGCCTGGATATGGTCATTCCTGGCTCTTAACTACTGGCGTGAAATGTACCAGATTGATTTATGCCATAATTATTACAGAAATAACTGGCTGCCTCAGGTCTAAGATGGTACTGCTTGAAGAATTAAAGACGCATGATGTCTAGATTTGCGTCATCATATTGCACTAGTTCATACTAAAAATTGGACATTTGTTATTAACAAAGTCGTCATACTGGTAATTTCCAAGTGACTTTTTCTTCAGTGATCAAGTTACATAAATACTCCCAAATGGTACAACATAAACACTTTGACACCAGAATAACTAGCTGTAAAATAAACTATAGGAACATGAAGTATGTGTTATGTCGGTTGTCAAGACACTGTGCAGCTTGTATTTCATTTACTTTACTGTCTCCATCATAAACTTAATTAATTACTAATACATATGTAGTAACGATAAAATTCTTTAAAATACAAACAAATGTTATAATCCAACAAACACTTAAAATTTAATACTTTGGTATTCACATTCAATGAACATCATTTATGTTACATCTTGGACTGTTTTAATTATATCTGTAATATT
Source organism: Oasisia sp. SBJ-2009 (assembly GCA_964017155.1). Taxonomy (NCBI): domain Eukaryota; kingdom Metazoa; phylum Annelida; class Polychaeta; order Sabellida; family Siboglinidae; genus Oasisia; species Oasisia sp. SBJ-2009. Next base: position 4,881,424 of record OZ024866.1, on the reverse strand, counting down.
TATGGCATATCCACTTGATTGTTTATAAATATTTCTGAGAAAAACCCTTATCAAAATTCCACGTAAAAGTTTGTTAAAGCAGATCAGTGTAAAACGTGGGAGGAACACATTAAACATTCTCTGATTATAAGCTACACATTATTGGTCTCAGCCCACGTAAAGAATGCAGCAGAAATAGCCACAGATACACCTTTGTGTGTTTGAAAGGGCGTCAAGATAACATTGAGGACATTATCATGGGAGGGCCAGGGGGCATGGTTGATGGAGTATTTCACAGCACCCAGACTGAGTGATAAAACCGTGTTTATTTACGCAATTGTCACACAATGCATTACTGTAGAGTCAACCGTTTATGTGCTCCAGTTTGATCTAAACCTGGTATGACCACAATGTTTCCAGTGCTATATCATACTACATTTACCAACTCCCTGGTGCGATTACGATATCATGTCACTGTAATTACAATATCTGTATCACGATCATGCTTGTCGTGAAATAAATGTTACATTTTAAGTAGAATATGATGTTTACTATGGTAGCATTTCCTAAATATGTGTACATTATTTTTGTAATAAAATATGATTTTCTGTTCTGTAGTTATGATGGAATGGTAACATAGTCGGTTCCTATCAAGGCATACTGGCCTGACTATGCAATTATAAAATACATGTCAGATGTTTCTATTTCAACGTATACACAGAACACTTGCATGATATCTCTATTCCAACTTGCAAGAGAAATAGCGGTCTGACCCCTTCTATGCATCTGTATGAAAATATTAATTCTGATCTCGTCATTGCATTCGATATGTAAAATATCAGTCAAACCTCTCAACTGCACTACACAAAATTATTATTATCATATAACTAAAAAACTAAATTTAACTATTATTATAAAAAAAACGTGTCACACAGTAGGAGTTCTTACTAACTTATTTGCCATATAATTAAATCTAAAAAAATGGTAAAGGCCTAATCAGAAATGTAAGTACTAGGTCAAAATTTAAACCAGACCCATAACAAACCTTGATAGTCGAGAGTGGTCCATTTCCCTGTGGATTTCCCAGGTGTAAAGGAGAATACTATATAGGCTACCAGGCCAGCCCAGTAGCACCCTGGGGGTAAATGTCTGAGGTCTGCCACAACACAGGGTAGGGTAACTTGGTGCAATCCACACTCACAGAAAATGGGGGTTTTCTTTTTTATTGAAGTTATTTTTCATATAAATGATATTATATCACAGAATAAAATAAGCACGAATGCAATAACTTATCCATAATAGCAGTAGTTGAAGAATCAACTATTTTATTATGCATTTACACCAGGTTTAATGCTGAATAATAAAAAATAAAAAATCTCCCTCATTCACCTGTCTGTTTTTTATGGCAATCTTGTTGAATCTTGTTAAAGACTCTGAACAATTAATATTGTGCCTCTTACCAATCATTTGTACTTAGATCAAATATATAGCTCTATAGAAATGTATTAAACATAACACTCACATTGGTGAATGAAAATAGATGGTATGTGGAAATTGTGGATAAAAAAATAATACATTTAAAGTATTAACTGAAAATATTAATAGCCTGCACTAAAATTTGTGAGGGCTATTGTAGAAGACTGGTAGGGTCATCCTATAAATCTGGTGATCTGAGGTTGGAAGTTATTACTTCTGACCAAAATCTGTCTTCAACAAAGTGAACATGTTCTAGTTTCTCTTCAAATTACAATTATTTTTCAAAAAATACTAAAATATATATTACCAAATCCATTGATATTTGCAGACAAGCTAATATGTAAAACAAAACAAAAAACATTTTAAATACAAGAACACATCACTTGCTTGAAGATAAATAAACACCAGAAAATTAAAGCCTATTACACATGTAGTTACATGATGTTCCATGAACAAGTTTTAATATGTCAATCACTACATATCACCAAATACACACATTCTATGCTCCTACATTGCAACACATTTTCAGCCCCAATATCCTACACAGTGTATGGGAGTTGGGTTGTAGAAAACCCCAGGAGTATGGTTGGGGAGACCTGAGAAGCAGATAGGGTGTCACTGCCTTGGAGTCATAGTCTAGACGAGGGGAATGCCTTAGCCCAGGGTGGGCTGGAATTCATAGGGAAAATAATGCAGTTGTGTTATCTTAAAAAACTACTTTTCCACAAGACTACACCATGAGTCAAATTACACCACATTTATATCAACTGGACTTCAAGACATGCGTTAAAATGTTAACTAAATAAAAAAGAAAGACTCACTATTTCAACTGACCATTATTGAGGCATTAGTTTCAATGGTTCACTTTACATTTTTTAAGAAAGATTCCAGTGACATATTATGCAGCAGTGGAATGAAATTAAAATAATAACAGTACATTAAAATAATTTTACGAAATAATACATGCCAAATTAGTTATTATCATACTTAGTCCGACCCTTTCTCAGGCATAAGAACCAGTTTTTTTACTTATTAGTAACTGAACAAGATTTCAATGATAAATACGTATCAGCATTCCTGCATTATATGTTACAAATATTTTATCAAACGACAAATAGTTCATTGTTTCAACCGGCCATATTCCAGATGTAAGACACCCAATTGTTCCTCATTCTCTTTCGAGATATTCCTATCATTGCATGGAAAACGAGATATCCGCTTTCCAGGAAATATTCATGTACCAACAAGGGATGGCCCTAAAACAAAACAGGTAGCAGAGATGTACCATAGCCTAATTCCAGTGTACGCTTCAAGGGTTTTCCATCAGCTGAATCCACCTGGTGGTGGAACCGGTGACTAGTCCTACCAGCGAAGTTTTTCCCAACTCGCCTGGCACTGGCTATGACTGCCGACCGTGCAAGCTGCCTGCTTACGTAGCCTTCACTGCAGATTAGCTCATTCAACACTAACCCCAAAGGCTATCTCCCAACCTGTGAGCTTTTGTACTACTTGCTAAATGTACCATTGCTGGGATGTGGCTTGGGTTGGCCTAGGGACCGTTTCATTAAGGGAAGGGAATTATGGAAAATTCGCCATTAAATAAAATCTGTTGTTAGATCAAATGGATTTTGCAAAACGCAAACATTTATTGCTGTATTACGAGGAAAATGTCCCTCTGGCAGGTATTCAAGATGACTATAATAAGGATTAACATTTTTAAAGTGCAAAAACGGCTTTAATAGCTGTTAACAACACTACTGAAATGGTCCCCTGGGTTCAGCTAAAGCACTGATGGGTGAAGAAAATATTCAGTTTTTCTTGCTTTAAAACATGCAAATGCGTGTTGCAGAGTAAATGACCTAAGAGATTGTTTGCTCGTGAATGCAAAGTTCGTACATTTTTGCTGCCATATGTTGCATAATACTTCTTCTGGCAGGAAACAGCACAATCTTACAGAAGCTGCCAGGAGGCCTGTCAGAATGAGTCATACTATTTCCAGTTTATGAATAATTGGAAAATATAAACAATATGAACTAATTGTGATCACAATTTGTTCATATTGTTTATATTTTCCAATTACTTTCAAACTTCAAAAGAATATGAAGAGCAACAACTGACTTAAGTGGTAACAGATATTTCACACATTGACAAGTTTTTTCTCACAAAATCACCACTAAATCATGACGGCTGTAATTGTGCAGTAATTAAACAATAATTACATTTTATTATAAAAGTACAGATTGAGTATCGTGATGCATCATCTTTAACAAAACCCTTCCGTAAACAGATTAGCAAACGTGCTGCAAGTTTCACCTCTAACCATCCGACCTATGACCCAATTAAGTCATTAACACGGAAGTCTGTTTCCTGCATGTCTAGACATCACTGTGGGACAGTATTTGATTATAGATGTGTGCGGTTCCAAATTAGTCCAATAGTTCACCATTCGCCTGGCAGGGGGCCCCGGTAGTGTTCGTCTGGGCGCGAGAACCACTAAGCGAAACATTACAGCAGATTCCCAGCGGTCTGCGTTCTAAATAACCACTTGCTGTCTGGCACGACAGTTGTGTATTCATTTCCTGGCGCTCTGTGGTTTTATGCGAATCCGCATCCGAAATGGCTCCACGTTTATGTGGAGAATTCATTATTTATAGGCCGTATCTTGTGTAGTCATCGCTCCCTTTATTGCGACCACGCGTGCCAGGAAGGGATGATTCAGGAACAGGTACATAGCTGTCTACCAGACAGGTTTATGCTCCCTGTGTAAAACAGCGCTCCGGCCTCTGCCTGTGGCTTCACTTAGGCAAGCATGTGCTGCCGTTTCTCCGCACTCTAGCTTTAAACGTCTACAATGTCTACCTGAGGCAGTCTGTCTACGTTCAAGATTCTTGGGTACCGGTACTAACCCTTCAAGGCTTCTAAAAAAGTCTAGCAGGATCTTTGATGACTTCCAGACTTCTGTGTCTAAATTTAGTTTTTCATCCTTTTCTCAGTCTGTTTGTTTTTCTTTTAAATGTTCATATACTGCTTCATCTCACTCTTTCTCTCTCTGGTATTCCTAATTTGTTTTCATCATTGTTTGCATAATTTTATAAAAGTATTAAAACTTTGTGCAATTCACTCCCAATCAGTGTTAAATCTGCAAGAACTAGTTTTTTCCTTCATTTAAATATTTTAATTGTGTCATCATCTAAAAACCTATCTTCTTAATGAGTACTGAAAATCTTCCTTAGCTCTTTAGCAATTCCATACATTTGTTGATGAGAATGACTTTTCCTTTGGTTTTGTTGTGTCACTAAGTGTGGATTTCCCAAGAATATCGGTGCTAACAAAGTCATATACAGTGTACATATATTGTAAATTTCAGTGGATGGGTAACGGATGAATAAAAAATATGAAGTAATTTGACCCTGCATAAAGACCTGCGTGTATGCATCCTGAAAGGGTGGATAAAACTGAAGGAACAGGATAGCAAGAGAAAGTTGTGATTTCATTTTTATCTTGAATAAATGGTGAAACTGTCACAAATACGAAATGTGTGAAAGGAGAGTGAATAGTTATTCCACAATGTTATGTGTTTTTGTCTTTACAGATTTATTACACATAAGTAATGTTTCTGATGTCTCTGATTACATGCAAACATAGATACTATTTCTAGCTGGTTTGTATATTTTATTGGTAAAATCGTCCAACAATGCGCTAAATTATTTTTAATTGAATCTAGCAAAAATTTGTAAAGACATACCGGTACATACAAGTAGACTGTAGTTCAGATCAGATTCTGTACTGTAGCACAGAACTGTTCAAACAAATTGCAGGTTATCAAATACAATGATCTATGTCATTTTTTCATGACTACAAAGACACTGTTTTATTTTTGACAGGCTGCATATTATGTAAACTATCCAATCAGAACCATCAACAACCCAGACACAGAAACAAGGACAAAGTTTTACTTGGAAACTATACAAAGTAGGAGGAAGTAGTTATACTGGCATGGCTGTTTCAGTGAAATTATCACTATTGTGAGTGACATTGTCTACACTTGAGGCTGTGTCATGAAGGCAGTTATCATCCAAAAGCGAATGTTTCTATGTACATTGGTTTTTCTTTTCATTTGAAGGATAATATTCTTTAAACAATTTGTTTGTTTGTTTGTTTGACCAAAACTTTACAACTTCCAGGTACTGCAATGTCATACGACTATCTTTGGCATATCAATTAGCTGGCAACTCACAGCTTCCAAAAGGTGCTGCTTTTACAATATGATTCAGATAGTTATGATAGTTAGTCACAGTAGTATTTAAACTTTGAATCTGCATTATTTATGCTTCATGTATATAATTGTATAGTCAAATTAATGCTTAATGACAGATTATGTTTCACTTAATCTGGTCTTACAGTATTCATTGAGGCAACCAAGCAACTCCTACAATATATTTCTATTTAATATGCAGAATGTATATATATGTATATATATATATGTATATATGTATATATATATATATATATATATATACACACATATATATGCTAACCCATTATTATAGCACAGGTAATTCAAAACATCAACTGAATTCAGGATTGGTCAAATTGTCGACATTTACCTATTTATACAAAGTGCAGGAAAAGTGACTAATTTCATTCATCAAAATGTGCTGTATAATTTTATTTCTTGCACAACTTAATATTAAATTTTTAGTGTGGACTTTTTTCATTTATACTGGATTTACATCACAGTAAGGATAAGGAAATGCGATTGTATTGGATACTAGCAGATAGCATTAATGATGTCATGTTTTGAATGACACCTTTGTGTGCACGATTCCCGTTTTGGGGCGTAAATTCCCGGGGGCATATGAAAAAAACTGCCCCCCTCAATTCCTGCTATGACAATCGTAAATAAAATAAACGAGAGATCGGTCGATATCGTTTACATATCCAGACTAATTTAGAATGACTAAACTCGCCATGGGAGTCAAACAGCACATTTCAGTGCATTAGCAAATAATTTATGTCCCCATTACTGTGCCGGTCTCACCAACATTTCGCATTTTCTCACTTGGTTGATTTCGCTAAACAGTCATGAAAATAAGTGCTGGCAGCAAAGTTGGCTAAATTTACGTTTTCCATCAGACGCAATTAATCCAGTTCATTTAGCGGGAAAAAATGAATGGGTTTGTGCTGACTAAACAAGGGTATCAAGCACATGGGTATTGATTGTATGAATCACATTTCTGCCAGGGAGTAGGAAAATGCACAAGGCTAACGTCTCTTTATTTGCGGGAAATCACGGCGTAAGACCGGTGTCTATTAATGGAAACGCACGACAGTTCTGATTGGCTAACTGAATGCTGATTTTATGGAACACTGCAAAACTGAATTGATTAGTATTTACACTATCGCGACTGGTTAAAAATGACATGGATCAAAATATGACATGTCACCAAAACCTCACCATATCTTTGTCTTTCATCAATTAATGTTTAAAAAACTTCTGATAAAAAACCGAAGTCCTGTTTTTTATGGAATAATGTACAAGTATTAGATCCAAATGATTCATTCATTTAAAAATAACATTCACATATAAAATGGAAAACCCATTAGTAATGTGACCTTTAATACAGTTGTAAACTTATATTTTCAAAAATACTTCAAAGCTATTTCTACAATAATATGTGTTATTGCAATTACTGACAGTCTTTTTAAATACAGTCTTTTACTTCAGAATATCTAAGTATTTCTGGTTTATTTAATTAAGTTTTCATACCATTAACAAAATACACCACGAGAGCAATACATATTAAAATGATGTATAATCAGGCTGAATGCAATGTTATTCATTCTGATGTACTTTGAGAACAAAATTGTTAAATTAATAGTGGTATTTTACTTACATGAAACATGCAAAGTAACTCAATATCAGCCTATAAATATAAGTTATAGCATGTTAATTTTATTCTTATATAAATAACAGAAATGAACACGGGAATGAGTGCGGGTTTACGCTTAGAGTGTCGAGAAAGAAGGGCTAAAGGTACGCGTTTCCCCTCAGTGTACCAAATATGCCCATTCAATTTGAAAACGAACCCTAGAAACACCCACGCAAATACACTAGGCAAGCACATGTGCCACTTAGATAAGACGAGGTCGTGATAAAACCCAATGAGACATCTTGTATTCTTCCATGTGTCTTGTTCACACTCACCGAGACTAATTGCTTCGTGATTTAATTGCTCCGTTTGTACTGACTGAACCAGAGTCGAACATGCCTATGAACTTAATTTGATGACTCTGTTTATTTTGCCGTATCCTGACTGAACCATAACAATATATGCACTCTGTTATGTCACACCTGAATATGTCAATCTTACTTGCGTTCGGTAGTAATGAATTAGTCATCTAAAATATAGCAAGAAAACAACAGATAAATACAATTTTAATTGCATTTTGCTGGCTGTATTGTTTATTTTACCAACTTTATCAATTATATTAACAGCTAGCAAAAGTGTAAATATAAAATTGATGAAACAGTAAAAACACTACTGATTATCTAACATACATTTTATATCCATCTGCAAAATGCCTACATTCAAATATTCAGCCTGAAATGTTTTATCAGTCAGAGCAAATAAATATGAATAGACAATAGAACAGAACAACCATTCAGTGATTTATCTTCATCTATCAAGTCGAGAGATTAATCAAAATTACACTTTAATGGGGTGTACTGGGTGAACTCTCCCAGGTGACGACCTCCCACCATGCTGCGTGCCACTGTTACCCCACCAGTTAATTTCCTGTGCTCATAAAATAGTTACCAGTATGAACTATTAACCCTAATCTAACCACCCTCCTGACAATAAATTGTCTGCAATTTTCTATCGCCCCACTTATTGATCCATTACGACCAACGTGTTAACACACCAACGTGTTAACGCACCAACGTGTTAACGCACCCACTTGTATCCAATCAAGGGTTACACATAAACCACAAGACGTACCACCCACAGTTTTTTATCACGGCTTTACAAAGGACCTACCTGTAAAAAGAAGTCTTGTGCGTAAATGGCCGATGTTCAAATCAGCACCCTTAATTAAAAGTGCTCTAGTCTATTTGTGGAGACGTGCTCTTTTCAGTTTGTATAAAAACAGCACGGTTCAAGTCTCGTTGAAGGGTTCAAATTAATTCGATCCGGTCCTGCCGAAAAGCAGCAAAACCCTGTGAGAATAGACAAGTACATACAGTAGCTGTTGCACCAGCTGGGGACGTCTCATATTTCATGGAGTGCAGCGATGAGATGATAATTTCAGTCTTTTTAAGATTGTCTGGGGAAAGATGCTTTGAAAATGTATAGCTTTTTCCCATGACAAATTCAGTGGAAAATAAAAACAATTTTCTTGTAATTTTAACACCTCAGTGCTATTTATTTATTGGCAAAATTGTACCATTTGGTGAAATAAACCATTGTTCAACAACAGACAGAATATTCCACTTATATCAATATTACATCCTCGTTTGGTGATAACAAATTTAAGAACAGTTTAATACCTTACGTATAAAATAATGTTTTAAAACCTTTCCAATACAGGGCTTATTAATGCAAGATCGAATGGAAAAATCTGAGACTGAATTATTTAAAAACCATTTTTTGACATTTTGTTTCTTTTTAAGAATTCACACACACCATGTATTTACACGTAGATTTGTGTTTTGCACAGAACAAGCCGGTAGCATGTAGCAAGGCCCATGTGGGGCAGAGGGAGTGGCCATGGCTTGATTAGTTGTGACTTTGACAGACAACTGAATGCCAGCGTTCTAATCAGCCACAGCTCTATTACGTTGCAATTATAATGTTTTTCAAACGCCCAACGTTTTTCGAAACAACCTTGTGACAACAATAAATTACGTAACCCTCCCCCATACATCCGGTAACAGTACAAGTGCATCAAAAGGATCAACTGTCCTTTCTAAGTTCATTTTGGTCTCGATGTTCTTTTATCGCACTACGTATGCTATTTCCATTCAGCTTCCGACGTGGGATAGGGGAGCGCTACGCTTACACGTTACGCAACCAGCTCCCCTTCATTTTACGCAAACAGCTTGGCGCCTACCAACTGCAAATTCTTGTCAGTTACAAAGCCCAAATGCTGAGTGGATAATTGTGAAACTGCTCGCTGTCTGCGCCTGATATTAGCTAATTTTCATCTGTTGCACCAACTGAACCCGCCAAGCTGCGGGAAAAAGGAACTTCCTAGAATAGTGCATACTTTTTACTGCTTATTTTACCTTCACGCTTCCTGCAGACAAATTGAAATTGCCAAAAAATCAATGATAGTAAAATCGTCGTAATTTTTTTCGTCCTTAGTTTAACGACTGGAAGGCTGGGTGGGGAGGTTTTACTGCCTTCATTGCATTAGTCATCCAAAGTGTGTGGGAGGCTGGGATGAAGTCAGGGTGATTCAGCAGGGTTCCAGGACAGCCAACAGAAGCTTGGGGATTTTACGAGGTAACTTCCGAAAGGAAACAGACACGATAAATGACAACGATAAATGACAACGATAAATGATAACGAGCAGCACAGTGGTGACAGCAACAAGGACACACATAAAATAGTGTGGTTGTGGCTTAAAATAAATAAATCTTACTTCATTCATGGAAGAAGTATTTCCCTGTGGTTAGTTAGGAATGCCAAGTGTTGTGGTGTAGTTGTGTGGAGGGAGGGAGGGAGGGAGGGAGGGAGGGAGGGAGGGAGGGAGGGAGGGAGGGAGGGAGGGAGGGAGGGAGGGAGGGAGGGAGGGAGGGAGGGAGGGAGGGAGGGAGGGAGGGAGGGAGGGAGGGAGGGAGGGAGGGAGGGAGGGAGGGAGGGAGGGAGGGAGGGAGGGAGGGAGGGAGGGAGGGAGGGAGGGAGGGAGGGAGGGAGGGAGGGAGGGAGGGAGGGAGGGAGGGAGGGAGGGAGGGAGGGAGGGAGGGAGGGAGGGAGGGAGGGAGGGAGGGAGGGAGGGAGGGAGGGAGGGAGGGAGGGAGGGAGGGAGGGAGGGAGGGAGGGAGGGAGGGAGGGAGGGAGGGAGGGAGGGAGGGAGGGAGGGAGGGAGGGAGGGAGGGAGGGAGGGAGGGAGGGAGGGAGGGAGGGAGGGAGGGAGGGAGGGAGGGAGGGAGGGAGGGAGGGAGGGAGGGAGGGAGGGAGGGAGGGAGGGAGGGAGGGAGGGAGGGAGGGAGGGAGGGAGGGAGGGAGGGAGGGAGGGAGGGAGGGAGGGAGGGAGGGAGGGAGGGAGGGAGGGAGGGAGGGAGGGAGGGAGGGAGGGAGGGAGGGAGGGAGGGAGGGAGGGAGGGAGGGAGGGAGGGAGGGAGGGAGGGAGGGAGGGAGGGAGGGAGGGAGGGAGGGAGGGAGGGAGGGAGGGAGGGAGGGAGGGAGGGAGGGAGGGAGGGAGGGAGGGAGGGAGGGAGGGAGGGAGGGAGGGAGGGAGGGAGGGAGGGAGGGAGGGAGGGAGGGAGGGAGGGAGGGAGGGAGGGAGGGAGGGAGGGAGGGAGGGAGGGAGGGAGGGAGGGAGGGAGGGAGGGAGGGAGGGAGGGAGGGAGGGAGGGAGGGAGGGAGGGAGGGAGGGAGGGAGGGAGGGAGGGAGGGAGGGAGGGAGGGAGGGAGGGAGGGAGGGAGGGAGGGAGGGAGGGAGGGAGGGAGGGAGGGAGGGAGGGAGGGAGGGAGGGAGGGAGGGAGGGAGGGAGGGAGGGAGGGAGGGAGGGAGGGAGGGAGGGAGGGAGGGAGGGAGGGAGGGAGGGAGGGAGGGAGGGAGGGAGGGAGGGAGGGAGGGAGGGAGGGAGGGAGGGAGGGAGGGAGGGAGGGAGGGAGGGAGGGAGGGAGGGAGGGAGGGAGGGAGGGAGGGAGGGAGGGAGGGAGGGAGGGAGGGAGGGAGGGAGGGTTAGGGTTAGGAGATAAGGAGAAAGGGCAGAGGGAAGGAGGGAGGCAGTGAGGGGAGAGGGTATACAGGGAGATAGAGGAAGTGAGGTGAGGTGAGGTGAGGTGAGGTGTGGTGACGTGACGTGACGTGACGTGACTTGACGTGAGGTAATGTAAGGTGAGATAACGTGAGGTACTGTAAGGTGAGATAACTTCAGGTGATGTAAGGTGAGATGATGTGAGGTGATGTAAGGTGAGATGACTTGAGGTGATGTAAGGTGAGATGACGTGAGGTGATGTGATGTAAGGTGAGATGACGTGAGGTGATGTGATGTAAGGTGAGATGACTTGAGGTGATGTAAGGTGAGATGACTTGAGGTGATGTAAGGTGAGATGACTTGAGGTGATGTAAGGTGAGATGACGTGAGGTGATGTAAGGTGAGATGACTTGAGGTGATGTGAGATGGAGAGAAAACAGGAGAGGTGGGTGAGTGAGAAGATATACGAAGAAAGTAAAGAGAGAGAACAAGGGACAGGGAGACGGGAGGGGGACAGGGGGACAGGGGCAGACAGAGAGACAATGGGGACAGAGAGACAATGGGGACAGGGAGACAAGGGGGACAGAGAGACAAGGGGACAGTGGGGGGAGACAAGGGGACAGGGGACAAGGGGACAAGGGGACAGGGAGAAAAGGGGACAGGGGACAAGGGGACAAGGGGACAGGGAGACGGGGACAATGTGTGCCATGATGCCTTGAGTGACAACCACAGGACGCCCCACAATGTCATACATGGAAATGGTCCAGTCCCTAATCTGCAGCTAGTACTCACTATGCATTAAATCATTAACCCGGCACCACATGAAGGTTGTGAGATCAGTGCAGCCAGCTCGGGCAGGCGTGACTGGCATACATATATCTCCAGCTATCTTCAAAGTTAACCCATTCTGTCAAATCCCAAGGGCCCAGGGCAGTGTGTGGATCTTTGTGTTGCGAGATTTATTGAGATGTGTCTTGGTAAATGTGTTGATGTATGGCTGGAAGTTCTTATGTAAAAGCGATAGTGGGTTCGTTCTTTTAGAAAAGTTCTTTTAGAAAGCAAGGTACAAACACAGTTTGGACATCATATAATGAACAAGCTAGTGTATAATGTCACTGTATGTGTATATGAATGTTTTAATGTCTTCATCCTATGCGTTTTGCATCTGAGGTGCCAAGCTATTCTATGACTACTGACTACTTTTCAATATAAATAACATCATTTTTAAATATCCACTTAACCAGTTGTTTGGTGTGGACCTGGACTGTTGTTCTGCAAATTGTCAGTGGAACATTGACTGATAGTTAATGTATTTATTATAATATCTAAATGAGGATGTCATTGTCATCTTATGATTACAAAGACATTTATCACAAAAAAATACAATTTCACATACATGCAAATGCATGCATACAACTGCACATACCGGAGGTACATGTAAATATATAAAATATTATGTATAATTGCAGAAAAAAGCAACAAATTCCTCTCACACCATATATACAGACTACTACACAGTCTGAATCAATGAATGTACAGTATATTCTGCACCAAACAAATCTGGTGTCTACCAAACGTGCCAATCAAACCCACAAGAGAACAGAATGTAAATAAATCCACACAAAGACTCTCCTATATTTCTGCTATTCAACGTGTGACAACCTGTCAGTCTGAACTGCCAACAGTAGCCAAAACATACGCATTTTTTAGCTCGGTATTTATCTCCGCACCACACATGTCATATCCTGTTTCTAAATACCCAGCAGCAGATAAACCAGCCCAGGAAGAGCAGACAGTAGGCCATGGTGAATGATTCCTTGTTTCCCGAAATCATTCGTTACATTTTTTTCATGCATGCCACTTTAGTTGCGTAACACATGAAAGAAGAGGAACGTTAACTTAGCATGATTTGTGGGCGTTGGGTGGGACAAAAGAAACCCACAGCTGTGGAAAGAATGCTGGTATTAAATCACTCCCGGTTGGCCAGTGAACCAGCTTTTTCTGCCATTCATAGATGAGCTGTCTCTACCCAGGCGTTACATTTGTGTTACGTACAACCGGTAGGAAATAAGGTTCTACGGTACTAAGCCATTTGTTTCCAGTGCTATGCAAAAAAAATGGTGTGCCCTAAAGGCATATTTGACAGCACGCATATACATCACCCATTGTACAGTTTATTGTAATCACAAGTGTAATCTCAATATGCATATATTACCAGTTGGCTATAAAAACACAAATATATTACTACATGTAGTTTAATAGATCTTGTCTTGAGAAAAAAGACTTAATAGATCATATATATTATAACAGGGTACACTCTATATTAAATCAATATCAAAAGAATATCTTTGCAAAGCAATATAAATAAATTAAGTACTACAAATGAATGGTATAATGTTTCCTTGATTGCAATGATGCAACTATGCAAGAAAATATTTTAAAATCCAGATAAACTAAAACAATTAAAAATAGGCTTTTAAAATGAGAGAAATATATTAATTCATCTGATTTTTTAAATATTCAAAGGCCAGCTAAGTTAAAATAACTAAAGAATTTGGCGTATAAAATAAAAGAAATTTATGAATTCCTCTGATTAACCTTAACACTCAGAATCAGACAGCATTCTATTAAAGAGACCATTTTAACCACTACTTCACAAAATGCACAATTTATAGATAAAACAAATTAGTGATTAACCGGTATATATGGGTTTCAAAACAACATGAGGATCTGAGAAACAACATCCAATTTTTGCCAAACATTTTCCCTGAGATTATTTCAAAAAGGGATCATAGCTTTATGTAGAGACCCGTCAACCCATCATTGGATGGGTAAAACCTGTTTGGACGGGTAGAAATATCACTGGATGGGTGGTGGACAGATAAAAATACGGCGCAAAAAAGGTTATCTAAAATTACATTAAAATATTTTGTCAATAACCATTGCTTTGCAAATGGGTGTCACATGTGTGTTTATATAGTTTATTTCAGGTCATAATATACATCTTACATGGCTTGTATACATGTATGTGAGTTAACATGCACACATGTGTCTACCGACATTTAGGACTGGCAAAAATGTGATACTGCATAAAAGCCTGACATGGATTGAGTAAATTCTGCTGGCCATCCATGTGATCGTGGAGGAAGACAGCAATGACATCACTATAACACACACTGTCTGCCTGATGCTCTCATGCTGATTAGGATGCCACTTTGCCTGCTGTAGGTGCCAAGAACCAGTGGATTAGATATAGAAACCACTGGTCCGTGAGAACACGACAAGCTACACATTTACTTCCTGTGTGGGATCTATGCCCTGTAGATGAAACCAAGGTAGAGGTATTTTGGTGTGTCTTCCAAATTTCACCTGTAGGCAAAATGGGAATTGATCAAAGTTACCAAAGTGACACAGTAACTGTATGTGGGCTCCATCCCATAAGCTCTTCCCAAAAGTCGTCCATTGTTGACACATTCCAGAAAATGCTATCTTACCTTATTCTCCAATGACAACAGATTACCCGGGCGCTGGATTTATCAATGGATTATACGGGTACCAACTAACATTCTTATAGTTCACGTCAACAGTCAGTTGCGAGAACAATGCTTATGCAGTCCACCCACGGTAAAAGCACTTGACTTGTAAGTCAATCTTGATGACCTAAATTTGAGAACAAACTATAGGGTGGAATATTGCACTAAGCCACACTGCATGAAATTGTTTTGACTATACCTTATCTTAAAAAGCCCCGTTTAGAGACAGTGTTTCTTTCTTGTTCTATATCTGCACATGTTACATAGGGTCACTTCAGTACCACGGCCAGCAGGTTGAGTTGGTATAAGGACGGCGGTCGTCTTAGGTTCAATATCAGAGTATGGGATCCTGTGGGAGCGAACTATCCCACGAATTAGGAAACTGGAAACCTGTAATTGCACGACTAAATGAGGGCATTGTATGCTACAGACCTAGCTACCATACTCATAAACCATACGGGAGTAATTATAGCTATCCGGGCTGTAGTCTAGACGTTTGACGTTTGTCTAAAAATAGCCTGTCCCTGTTTCCAGCAACACAAATTAACTGATTACTTTTGTTTATCTTATGTGGTCAATACGAAACTGTTAATTAATTCTTGATTTACGACTGAGTGATAACATCGAAACTCAACAAGTATAATACTAAACTAGAAAGCTAGGCCTTGAGGCTTGACCTTGTCCTTGTGTCCATCACCGTTCGAGAGAAGCTTCCCTGCGAAGTCAATGTCTATCGAAGTAAGAAGTGTCGTCTGCTGCAACTACAGCAGACGACACTGCAGTACCAAAACAAAAGGAACAGACGCCAAACTTTCACACCCGCTCTACTTACAGATTTCTTTGCTTGTTTCCATCCGTCGTCGTCATCACGATATTTCATGATTATCGACATGATCTCGTTCGCTTTTTCACGCCAAGTCATCGTGTCAACGTGGGCGACCGCCTGGCCTCGCGAGTTCGTCTAGCTTCCAGCGCAGACGCCGGTCAGTGGCGGCGGGTTTGCGGCCGTGGGCAGCAGGGAGGCTAACTAGGCGTCGAGTCGACGGGCAGCGTGCGTTGACGTCGCGGTGGCGGACTGAGGCCGTTCGTACAACCGATGCTCGCTGCCTCAATTCACTCGCTCGAAGCGCGTGCGACGCCGGGCGCCACGTGCTTTAATTGTCGGTCGACGTCACGGCGCGTGCGGCTGCGCCGCGCTGCCATTGGTCGGCGGCGGCGCGTGAAAAAATGCGAAATAATGCGAGATAATGCGCGCGCCGGCGTCTCGTCAATAATGCGTGAGAATGTGTGCGGCTGCCGCGCCGAGAAAGTGTATCCTGGTCGCGGCGTACGGCAACCAATCAGGCTGGCAGTAACGGTAACCGCAGAATGCCACAAGTCTGTCTGCCAGAGCCCATTCACATGTGTATGTTTTAGTTACTTTTTATCGAATTTCCAGGAGCTGTTCACGCTGTTACATCCTTATTATATGACATCATATGTTCGTTCGCAAACTCCGACAAGCATGGTTTTGGTCACGGACACTGCTACTGTCACTGACTGAGTCTGTATGAGTCCAGTTGCAACATTGGCTATGATCTGTGAGCCAGACCTGTGGCTACTTTTAAAGAGTACAAGCCACGGGGCATTTATTTGGTTTCTGGCGAAACGACTAGCATAATTTCGTGGCACATTCCTGCGTGCAAAAACCGCAAGTCGGTTTTACGAGATGGTTCCACATAGTCACATGATAGTGGCCCTGTAGGGTATAGTTGGGTTGACACAAACCACCACCGTTGGCCGAGGGCGGTAGACTCAACTACCCAAGCAGACCCGTGCGACGATGATACCGACTGAGTCGATTGGTTGGGGGTCTGTTAGTATTGTTGCTATAATTTGTAATATATGTATGTGTTTGTCTGTATGTCTATGGACCCACATCTGCATGCATCTAGCAGACATTTTGCATGCGATCTAGTGGCGTCAGAATGTGTGCGGCATGATCTCGTTCGTCGCCGGCGTGCCAGGCGGATGCGCTGTTACACAGCGTTTACATTTTTCCGGCGTTATAAACGTTCCGATTGACGTTTCTGCGCAAGCGCGATGAATGTAAAATCATTAATGTGCATAGTCTCAGCGAAAGGACAAAGCATTTCTGGCATAAATACTACAGGTTGTTCGCTAGGATGTATATAACCTCTCAGCGAAGTTATTTGTCGCAAATTAACATGATGCAAACAAGTTTTTTAGGCATATTTTGATAGCAAGCGTAAATCACGTGACTGTATTGCGTCATAATCCGTGACAGTGATTTATAAAAAATGTAATATTGTATTGCATTGAACGACATTTTAAGAAACTCTTCACAGTAATCATCACAGGAGAGTTAACAAACAGCCCGTGGCATTTATACCGAAAATCCTTTGTCGTTTTGCTGGACACTGATCGATGATTTTACATTTATTGCGCATGCCCAAAAACGTCAATCTGAACGTTTTTAAAGACTAAAACAATGTAAGCGCGACAGCGCTAACCGCTACACTATCCACGCCTCTTACTAAATACACGTCCCCCGACAGATACCCAAAGATACATCTGTCATTTTACCCATTAGCAGATACAACTGTCTTGCTGAGGTGACCGTGGAAACGTCACGATGCGCAAACGCTCTCATATGCTTCTCTAAGTCTAAACACCAGAGGTCGGTTCCGATAAATCCCAATATAATCACCCGTCCAACCAACATCGCGAGGAAATAATGATTTCTTCTTCCAAAAAAACTACGTGTATGCAATATGACCCACGGTTGGTTGAAAGCCTGAAACAAAAATGAGCTGAACACTGGCAGATACGTTGATTGGCGGAGCTTATCTTCAACGCGTCGTAAGACGACCAGCAGTGCCCCTGGCGGGCTTAGAACGCGCTGTTTGGAGAACTGAAGCGTCCGCGGATCCAGAAGAGCCGATCCCATCCTAGACCTTTGTAGTTTAGCGTGCCAGTTTATGTCAAATGAAGCAGAATTGACGGGGAATGGCGCCTAAAATGTTCGCAGTTATGCCCTGCGCGTTCGCAAACAAATGTTCCATAGCACACGCACGCACGCACGCACGCACGCACGCACGCACGCACGCACGCACGCACGCACGCACGCACGCACGCACGCACGCACGCACACAATCTTCCTATGTCATGCTCCACCAGCACAACAGCTGAAGTTCTGTCTCATACAGACATGAGTGTACAGACGGTGGCATACAGACGGGGATGTACAGACCAAGGTGTACAGACTGGTGTGTACTTACGGGGTATATAGTTTCGAATCTCATCGGGAAACTCTTGAAGCACGGGCTTTAAAAACTAGATTTGCACCCCACTCGTCAAAACTCAATTGGGAGAAACAAGAATTATATCTGCCACATCGAAATTCTTTGAGGAGCTTCCCGTTTACAGTATCCGTTGCTATGCTGAAACTTATAAGCTTAACGATATCCCTGTTACATCCACCACGAACGACGCACCCTGATTACACCTAGCACTGTCGACAGATAGGGCCTATTGGTAATGTTTGCGAATGTCCACAAGAATAAAGGTTACTCTTTTAGAAACAGATAACAGTCGTTTTTATAAGTGTTGCGCGTATACTCACATAAGCACGTTTTGCCGACGTAGATGTTAGCTTAGATGTTAGCTTAGATAGACATTATATGAGTTAACGATAAAACAAACCAGACGGCGTACCATTACAAGTTGCATCATGAAAACTGTAATGTGCGTAAATAGTTTTTTCATTTCCGGATAGGTGAATGGGTAGATGTTTAACAGTTGCGAACTGCACACGTATCCTGGTTAGTTGGATCACTTCCTTCAATGATAATGTTACCTTTCACATTTCTGGTTACGAGATAAGAGCTCTTTCCGGTGGCCACGGCTACGTTTGTGATTTCAACCAGTCAGGAAGAGTGACGTCTTACGTCCAGTTATCTTCCCCCTACCCACACTAAACGCACTATGTCATGTGGTCGACTGCAATGGAGTCCAATTCCTACGACTGCAATGGAGTCCAATTCCGACGACTGCAATGGAGTCCAATTCCTACGACTGCAATGGAGTCCAATTCCTACGACTGCAATGGAGTCCAATTCCTACGACTGCAATGGAGTCCAATTCCGACGACTGCAATGGAGTCCAATTCCTACGACTGCAATGGAGTCCAATTCCTACGACTGCAATGGAGTCCAATTCCGACGACTGCAATGGAGTCCAATTCCTACGACTGCAATGGAGTCCAATTCCTACGACTGCAATGGAGTCCAATTCCGACGACTGCAATGGAGTTCAATTCCTACGACTGCAATGGAGTCCAATTCCGACGACTGCAATATAATCAAATTCCTACGACTGCAATGGAGTCAAATTCCTACGACTGGAATAGTGTCAAATTCCTACGACTGCAATGGAGTCCAATTCCGACGACTGCAATGGAGTTCAATTCCTACGACTGCAATGGAGTCAAATTCCGACAACTGGAATAGAGTCCAATTCCTACGATTGCAATGGAATCCAATTCCTACGACTGCAATGGAGTCCAATTCCTACGACTGCAATGGAGTCCAATTCCTACGACTGCAATGGAGTCCAATTCCTACGACTGCAATGGAGTCCAATTCCTACGACTGCAATGGAGTCCAATTCCGACGACTGGAATAGAGTCAAATTCCTACAACTGCAATGGAATCCAATTCCTACGACTGCAATGGAGTCCAATTCCTACGACTGCAATGGAGACCAATTCCTACGATAGGAATGGAGTCCATTTCATATCAATTCGTCTCCTATCGAGACGACGCGTCATATTGTCATTCCGCCATTTTATGGTGTCTTCTCATTTTGTTGCCCGCTTGCGTTTCCGTTCTGTGTCGGTCTTTCTTCGTCCATTATCTTTGTTCGTTTCGTTTCGGAATATGTGACTGTTTCGCATCAAGACGATGCAAGAGTCAACATTAGCATGGTGTGTGTGTGTGTGTGTGTGTGTGTGTGTGTGTGTGTGTGTGT
>OZ024866.1:4818971-4853971 GCA_964017155.1 Oasisia sp. SBJ-2009 | reverse complement strand
GACGGACGGACGGACGGACGGACGGACGGACGGACGGACGGACGGACGGACGGACGGACGGACGGACGGACGGACGGGGGGGGGGAGATAAATGAGAGAGAGAAGGGAAGGAGCAGGAAAAGGAGATGGAGAGGGGAGGGAGAGGAAGAGGGAGCGGGAGAGCGACCGAGACAGAGGGGAAGGAGATGTGAAGAGAGCGAGAGTGAGAGCGAGCGACGGACGAGTACGACTATGTCCGCACTGCCTGACCCACGACGTGCCCGCGGAGCAGACGTAGAGACGCAGAGAACAACCCGGTGAGACACGGTCCATTGGCATATTGTCATGATTACTAGGACCATATCTCGTCAAGGCTACTACACACACATACACAATGTGCTATGTCACTCGTACAGCGAACAAACAACTTTCGGGACGGAGACAATACCTGAGACACAATTCCGCTAGCGCATTGTCAGAATTCGTTGGATGTGAGATGATAACGAGTACATGCGAACAATGGGCCAGCGCCGTCAAGCAGTGAAGCGTGTGCTTGATTGGTACGGTTACTACTCGTACAAGCGGTGGCACTAGTCAGCACCATTACTTCAGGGAGTGCTGACATCGTGCAGCCATCCAAGTGGACTGATCCTGGCAACGATCTACCAGGACGTAAAACAATGTTAATTACCCGGTTATGTATAATTAGAGGCGGTGCATTCACTTGTTGAATAATGCTGGTAGTATTCGCAACGCTGTAGGCGTAGTGTGTCATAACGTGATCGCGGGCGCGTGTGCGTGCGTGCGTGCGTGCGTGCGTGCGTGCGTGCGTGCGTGCGTGATTAAGAGTAAATGTTGCGTAACGTATGAACTCTACGTTTATTCTGCATCCATCAGAAAATTCAAATTTCCTGAGCATTTGTCCATACGCCCGTGAGCCAGTCAAACCTTTACAAATCCTCAAAACTCACGGCTAAACCATGAGACTTGGCAGGTCTGGCTTAGACCTATATACGATCGTATATAACGCTGGAACCACTCAACGATGACATAGCTTACAACATAAATATAGTGTTCTCATTGAACATAGACCTACTTAGGGTAGACTATAGTTGAAACTGCTTCAGTGAACGGCGTAAGTATTGTTAGTTTTTTTCTTTAAAAAGTCACCTAATACATTCCAATGTTCGCTTCCTCCCATGCCTACACTTGGTTTGCGAAGCTTTATTGTCTACATTGCTATTCATTTACGGACGAAAATCATATATGCCTAATACACAAAAATGTTCTAAAATAACTACAATTCAGCCTCGGAGGAATTCGCCAGAATTAATCCAAGTTTCCGGCACCATTTACGACTATCTGGAATCGCTAAACACCTACGCAGTGCGATGGTGACCGACTTTATCACTGTTCCGATACATTAAACATCCATAACACCGACGTTATTATTAGATTCTAAATTATCGATGATGTAACCTCGCAGAAATGCAAAGGGAACGATCGATGCGTCTAGACGATTGACACCAGTAGGTGAAACTATCGCCCTAGACGCGCACGGAATGCACTCTCAGATCATTCAAAGTAACGTTCACATCACTCAACGAAATCGATCGCTCAATGTACGCATTTGCACCCACATATATATGGATTTCTACTTGCTACCTTTAGATATTTTCCGGCAGCCGGGTTTCTGTGAAATGTTCTGAGGTACTGGGATGCCTTTGCAAAAAAACCGGATGTATTGCTATGCTGTGTTTTACTAGGATATACGACGTCGTCTTATTGGTTTTAACACTTCCTGATACTGCCACTGCGTAGGACCGGGGCTATAAAAACCTCTGCACTTACGGACATTAAGGCACGCATAAAAACACCTGCTATGCGCGTTTGTTTTTTCTCAATGTGTATAATGCAGTATAATCGCATAGTTTAGTTAATCATCATCATCATTGTGCAGCCATAGTGTCCCGTGGTTGGGCGAAGGCCTCAGCATACTGTTTCCACATCACCCTATGTTGCACTATCCCCTGCCATATTGTAATTTACTTACAAACTTAATAGTCAAACGTTGCTTGCCTAATTCAACTCAACAAATGCCGTTTGTTGTGTATGTTGAATATTCAGCTGTGTAACCATTGCATGTGTTACCCATGCAACCTCTTAATTGTTCCGTCACAAATGCGAATACGAAGCAGGTTAATAATGATGTGACAATAAACGTGCGACGGAATGACGTAGAAAGTGACAGAACACAGCTACGACTCTAGAAGAACGACCGTTCAATGAAAACGGGGAAGTTTCGGATGAACCTAAAGTTGAAAAGTCGGGAACGGGAACCTTGCCAACAATGGGATAACTATCGACCGAGCCTGGCACGAGAATTAACGTTCGCCCGATGTCGTAGGTCCACATCTAGACCACGCCACTCAACATCCTCCGGATTACGCCGGTGTGAACAGAGAGGCTGTCGACAGGGCAGGCAGTTGACGGATGCGGTGAGCAGTAGATCACGACGTGTCAGGGGATAACGGTGTTGGCGGTGCTTGCAGATGGCGATGCGCCCATGCGGAGATGATTATAAGCGGGTTATGGACGAAGAACCTTCACTGAAAGATTTCCTTCCTCCGGAGAAACCGCGAGAGCCATCTTGTTCCGTTGTCGACACTTCTGATACGAAGACGTAGCGGGGTGTCCGTGGGAGCGGCGGTGGTCCCGTGAAGATCGTTGCCGCTTCGAAATAAAACAGTTTACATGTTGTTAGTTGTTGTTGTTGTTCTCCTTTTGTTGTCCCTGTCGTCAGAGTTGAGTTTGGCCATGGTTACTATCGTATTTTCTTTCTTTCTTTTCATTCTCTGTCAACAGTCTCCAACTCGTTCTTACTTGATGCTATTTTAATTCGTTGTTTCGTGTTGTGGGTGGCATTCGATTTGCATCACCTGTAATTAATCAAAACTGCAATTACGATATTAATTAAGCAATATGACGGCACGTGGAAAGCAGAGGAAATGGAAACGTAATTATAGTTTTGCCTAATGATGATAGTCGGGAAGGGGTAAAGGAGGGAAGGGGTAAAGGAGGGAAGGGGGAAAGGAGGGAAGGGGTAAAGGAGGGAAGGGGTAAAGGAGGGAAGGGGGAAAGGAGGGAAGGGGTAAAGGAGGGAAGGGGTAAAGGAGGGAAGGGGTAAAGGAGGGAAGGGGTAAAGGAGGGAAGGGGGAAAGGAGGGAAGGGGGAAAGGAGGGAAGGGGTAAAGGAGGGAAGGGGGGAAGGAGGGAAGGGGTAAAGGAGGGAAGGGGTAAAGGAGGGAAGGGGTAAAGGAGGGAAGGGGTAAAGGAGGGAAGGGGGAAAGGAGGGAAGGGGTAAAGGAGGGAAGGGGTAAAGGAGGGAAGGGGTAAAGGAGGGAAGGGGTAAAGGAGGGAAGGGGTAAAGGAGGGAAGGGGGAGGGGTAAGTAAGGAAAGGAGGGATGGGTGAGAGAGAGAGAGAGAGAGAGAGAGAGAGAGAGAGCAAGAGAGAGACATACAGACAGACAGACAGACAGACAGACAGACAGACAGACAGACAGACAGACAGACAGAGAGAGACAGAGAGAGAGAGAGAGAGAGAGAGAGAGAGAGAGAGAGAGAGAGAGAGAGAGAGAGAAAAATAAACATAATAGAGAGGAGGAATGGTGATAGTCGTCATCAAGGCGATGGCAGTGGTCATGGTAGTTGCGGTGGCGGTGACTGTGTATGGATGGTGATGGCGACATCTGCTGTAATGACGAAGACGACGATGACGGCGATGATGACACCGGATATTGTTTATGCTACTCGAGAGAATTATGGGATTAGTCACCGACCAACAGCGCACGGCCACCGGTGGCCTGGTGCACGCGTTGACAGTCACCGAGCACACAGCGATAGTGACAAGTCGGTTAACAAACACAAACAGCTCACATCAGACGACGAACTGGCGGCAAACATCGCGATGACAGGAAGCGGGTCTAATGTCTCACGACAATGGACAGACAATACCGCCCCCATCACGTCTTGTTGCGTGCAGTGTCTTTATCAAGCGATCTTTTGTTGAGACAAGCTACAACAATAATAGATAATTACATGTTTTCTCATTTGTCAGCAATGAATAAATGTGACTTTCACAATAGGGACCTGTTGCAACGACACAATGGGTAATGTTTACGTCCACATAGCGGTTATCCACAAGTACAATTAGACAGACAATTGTGACAAGAACCCACGCAGTCTCTAAGTTATTTTCCGTTCCACTTAACAAGCATAATTCCGTCACAAAATCAGCAGACTTAGACCCAACAAATGTCTGCTTGGTGCATGATTCATTGTTGTGTTTACACAATATGTCCGTTCATGTTTCCATGAGCGTTTGACTGAGTGAATGTTTGCGTATGTGTTTCGAAAGTGCGGCTTGAATTTTTACTTGTTGCGATATGAACTACACGTTCAGATTTGTAGTTGCTATAGTTTCTTAGTTTCTGGATCGTTTCTTCACTGCTGAGGCAGTTAATTTCCCTCCTCTCCTCAGACACACACACACACACATGCACACACACACACACACACGCACACACACACGCACACGCACGCACACGCACGCACACACGCACACGCACACTATCGCACGCACACGCACGCACACACGCACACACGCACACACACACACACACACATACATACACACATGCACACATGCACACACGCCCGCCCGCCCGCCCGCCCGCCCGCCCGCCCGCCCGCCCGCCCGCCCGCCCGCCCGCCCGCCCGCCCGCCCGCCCGCCCGCCCGCCCGCCCGCCCGCCCGCCCGCCCGCCCGCCCGTCCGTTCTCTTTCTCCTTCTCCCTCTGGGTATTCTCTGATCTCTCTATATATTGACACATGACTGTCCTTTGCGTCGGCATTCCTGTCGTCCCACCCTCAAACTCCACCCGTTTATTAACGTCCTATTCCCAATGGCCCCCGCCCTTCGTTCTATGGTCATTGTTGAAAGACACTGAGATGTTCAGAACAGATTCCAAAACGACACTTACATATCTTGTCTAAATTGTTTTAGAGTTACAGACCCGTATTAGTCATATTATGTACGGCAAACATTCCTATTTGTTTGGTTACAGTCCTTCACTTCTTTCCAGGTGTAGATCTTTTAGTCTTATTACTGTCTAATATAATCACATAATGTTAGCATTATATATATATATATATATATATATATATATATATATATATATATATATATATATATATATATATATATATACATACATACATACATGTACATGCACATGCACATGCACATGCACATGCACATGCACATGCACATGCACATGCACATGCACATGCACATGCACATGCACATGCACATGCACATGCACATGCACATGCACATGCACATGCACATGCACATGCACATGCACATGCACATGCACATGCACATGCACATGCACATGCACATGCACATGCACATGCACATGCACATGCACATGCACATGCACATGCACATGCACATGCACATAGACATATGCATATGCATATATATATATATATATATATATATATATATATATATATATATATATATATATATATATATATTGTTTACTGTGTGTGGTTGAGGTTCCTACATTCTGTTCACGCCAGTGCTTAGTCCAAATTGTCCCATAGATACTTCCTGCTTTGGCGTATTCGTACTTTGAGTGTGAGTAACACCATCGTATTCCGTTTGAAGTACAGCGGTAAAATGCGAACTCTAGTGAACGGAATGATTTACACTGCTGAACTTCAGTAAAGTTCGTGGGAAAGCAGTTTTGCGCCAGACTTCCTCGTTAATTTGATCTTCTGGCGGTTGTTTCGCTAATTATTTGTGGGAGTGTTTATATGCTTATAGCAGTCCACTATAATGACCCTAGAACGCTAACACTTTGCAAGAGGCAGAGGGAGAGGGAGAGGGAGAGGGAGGGGCCGGGGCCGGGGCCGGGGCCGGGGCCGGGGCCGGGGCCGGGGCCGGGGCCGGGGCCGGGGCCGGGGCCGGGGCCGGGGCCGGGGCCGGGGCCGGGGCCGGGGCCGGGGCCGGGGCCGGGGCCGGGGCCGGGGCCGGGGCCGGGGCCGGGGCCGGGGCCGGGGCCGGGGCCGGGGCCGGGGCCGGGGCCGGGGCCGGGGCCGGGGCCGGGGCCGGGGCCGGGGCCGGGGCCGGGGCCGGGGCCGGGGCCGGGGCCGGGGCAGGGGCAGGGGCAGGGGCAGGGGCAGGGGCAGGGGCAGGGGCAGGGGCAGGGGCAGGGGCAGGGGCAGGGGCAGGGGCAGGGGCAGGGGCAGGGGCAGGGGCAGGGGCAGGGGCAGGGGCAGGGGCAGGGGCAGGGGCAGGGGCAGGGGCAGGGGCAGGGGCAGGGGCAGGGGCAGGGGCAGGGGCAGGGGCAGGGGCAGGGGCAGGGGCAGGGGCAGGGGCAGGGGCAGGGGCAGGGGCAGGCGGGAGGCAGGGGGCAGGGAGGCAGGGAGGCAGGGAGGCAGGGAGGCAGGGAGGCAGGGAGGCAGGGGCAGGGGCAGGGGCAGGGGCAGGGGCAGGGGCAGGGGCAGGGGCAGGGGCAGGGGCAGGGGCAGGGGCGGGAGGCAGGGGGCAGGGAGGCAGGGAGGCAGGGAGGCAGGGAGGCAGGGAGGCAGGGAGGCAGGGAGGCAGGGAGGCAGGGAGGCAGGGAGGCAGGGAGGCAGGGAGGCAGGGAGGCAGGGAGGCAGGGAGGCAGGGAGGCAGGGAGGCAGGGAGGCAGGGAGGGAGAACAAACATAAACAGATATGAAGCAGGAGGAAAGAGACTTAAGATCTTCATCATGTTTGCGAATTAATCAAAATCTCTACTGGGTTATCTATTTATTGTGTTGTATAGTCCATATTTTATTCCCTTTATTGTCATGGTTTGAATAGGAACAGCCGCGGTTAAAATACGGAACAACCCTATAATTAAAGATTACATACTGCGAGAAAAAAAAAATCCATAGATCCTGTGGCCTCCTGCAGCAACTCCGCTGCTGTTAGCAGTAGCAAGTTCATTGCTAGTGATGTCTAAAAACATTTAACTAACACGATAGCTTACTAAGTTCACAGCCCAGAGAGTGGTTGATTTTGCAGGAGAGCGTTTCGTAGCTCCCCGAACCTCAAACTGTACCCGATCCCGTCGAGACCTAAACCGCGTTAAACTGGAAACTTTTTCCTTGAACAGAACTGTTTTCCCTCATTGGGGAATTCGCGTGCATCCTTTGCACTCCCCTCTCCCAACTGTTGCAGTGTCGCCATCTACCCAGGTTTGTGGTAATCAAAGGAGATGCAGTTCGACAATGTCCGCCGTGTGGCGCTAGTGGCAATATCGGATGCGGAAGGTCAAGGCTGTCGTCGGAAGTGTGGGAAAACTCAAATGATGTGTTTTCGTTAGCGTCAACATGCTTCTAAAGTCGTAACATGGATGGCTGCGAGGAATCTTTCCGGGTCGTGTTCTTGATTGACGTGAGAAGTTTCGTGAGAGGTGATCATGCAGACCACAGGAAAACCCAAACACTCATTCAGCAAAGTGTTTTGAAACTGTTGACATATTTTTCGTGCAAGGTGCGACACGACTCCAAGAACTTGCAGTGGGGCTACAAGTTTTACAATTCCAAGCAGCGAAAAGGCGCAAAGCAGAACTTTCGCGATTTCGATCTGAAGAGCTGTGAAGATTTCGAAACTGATCTGGCCAGTCGATTTATGCACAGCAGTTTCAAAACTGACGGATCGACGCCGGCGGAACCAGGCGATGGCTTAGTTGACGGCATAGGAGCTGTCAACAGCGAAGATGACGTTGACCCAAGCGATGCGTTATGCAGAGTTCTGACAGAAATTGTCTATGACTTTCAGTGGGACCGTCCAGATCTCAGATCACCTGTGAAAATGACGCGTGTAAAGGTCCAAAAGAAACCGCTGCTGTCAAAGTATAACAATACGAAGCTTGAAGATCCACCACAGCACAAGTTTGTGTTCCTGTACTCTGACTGTCCACACACACTGGGCGATGTGCTGAACTTTGGCGACTGTCTGCAAAACAGTCAGTCTCTGCTTGGGTCATTCCTCTCAAACCACATGTACAAGAAATTTCACGAAAACTTGAACATTCGATTGTTTTGGATAGATGTTGATGGCGTTCCAAACACAGAAAATGTATGTATTCGCTGCTACTTCTCGCATAGGTTTATCTTTTTGTTATTCTGGTCTAGAAACAAATTATAACCAAGCCACGGTTAGCCACCATAATCTATTTTACATACATGTGTGTGATCACTGGAGTGTATTAGATCAAAGACAAGTAATGAATGTCAAACAAATTATATTGAAACTTTGAAACACTACATGTATGACACATATCTGATTAAGCAACATTCAGAATAAACTCGCAGTAAGTATAATATAAATATAAATATGATTGTTTAAAAAAATATTGTAAGTTGTTTAAGAATTAAAATACTTAAATGACTAATAATTTCTGGTGTTTCAACAGTATCTTCTTCACACTAATATTATAGCGAATTACTTGGTACTACTTCTTATTTCCGCACCTTGTATTAAATTTTCGATCTCCATACAGAGTGCAACAGCAGCAATCAATTTGGAGCCTCAACCCTAGAAAAGCTGAACACAGTGTACACTGTAACAGCATTGGTTATTGCATGTACTATGTAGACGTATATTTTTGCTACAGACCTCCATTGACCTGAGCGGAGTACAGCTCATGTCAGATGCACTGGCTCACCTCCGTGGCACTGTCATTCCGATCAGTGCACTTCTCTGCTCTCCACCAGATGGCACAGCGAGTATACAGGCGTTGCTCTCTTCCGTCCAGTCAGTGTCCGATGGTTCACCTACGTGTCAGTCAGCATCGAACAAACTTGTGCCTACGTCTGTGATGCTCAACTACTACTTGTGGCACAGACAGTCATCAGAGAGAGCTGCAGGGAGAGTGGTGTTGGTCACATACTCAGGCATGTATATCTGCGATCTACAGATCTACCATGTTTGGTTAAATATTATAATGGACTAAAACAGCCAGGGCATTTTGTTTGGTCACTATTTTATTAAAATAAATAATGAATAATAAAAAAGAAAGTGTTATTTACTTTAACAGGATTTTTTTTTAATTCACAGCCATAATGAATTTATAATACTACTACTGATGGCACTGAACAACATGTACATAAGACGCATAAATACGAATCCACATATAATATAACGTCTTATGACACTAGTATGGAAAAGTCAAGATCTATAAAGGGCTCAGAGACAGCGGAAAATGAATCGTTCAAGAATTTTTACCTGTTACATTTTCTTATAATTTTGTGGTCATTAATATAATCATGATTGTTTATAAGTGTTAACTAACTGAACATGACGGTTGTGTAATGAATGTCCCCACAGGTACTGACAGACAAGTCTTGGCTGAGTTGGAGTTGTGCCCCTTCGCTTGGCCTTCAGGAAATGACCAAGGGAATTCAACACACACACCGTGAGTACGGTGTAGAGTAGTGTTAACTGGGTTAACCCTTTAGAGTTTGAATGCTTGAAAGCATCAACAGTCCACAAGTCCACTTCCTTAAGTACCTATACGCTCTGTTGCTTTGACAACTTGTGGACGTGGCATCACCTTCTGAATATTTATAAATGTAACTTACATTGCTAGGTTCTTTGGTGTCACAGAGGTGTTGTTCATATCGCGTCATGATTGCAAGTTTATGAATGAGTGCTGTTTTATTAATGTCACCTGAGTCGAACTGACAGAGTATATAGATATCCATTGCATCCTGTGCATGACATAGCACATTTCATAAAATGACATGAGGGCTAAAGTAAAGGTGAGTTCTTATGTAGCACAGAATCCACTCCTCAGGACAACTCAAAGAACTTTATACTTTACTTCTCTGGCACACCTGTTCAATCAGACACTGTTGATTTCACACACAATTCAAGCAAGGCATCAATACAGTAAACACAGGATATCCATTCATTTCCATTCACCTATTCAAACAAACCTTTTATTTCTTACTTAGGCTGAGTTTATTTAGGCAATGACATTTCAAATAAGCAATTTGTACATACACCTGAATGTAGATTGACAGTTTTTTTATTCTTGAACCACATAAAAACTGAGTGTTGCAGATGGAACTGAATATTCATGACCATTCCTTATTATTAAGTTACATAGCTTTATCTAGAGACCTGTCCACCCGTCATTTGGACGGGTAAAAACGAATATGGATGGGTAGAAATATGGAGGACGGGTTGTGGATGGGCTAAAAATGAAAAAACCATAGATATTGTTAGTTATGCCTTGAAAGTGAGTGTAAATGGTGTCACATGTGTGCCATTTCAGGTCATCAGACACAATTTGAAAGTTTATAAACTACCTTAACAGTTAACATCAACGTGTCCACCAAAACATGTGACTGGCAAACCAAAACATGTGACTGGCAATAATTTGATCCTGCATAAAGCCCTGTTAAATTATATGGATAGAATAGACAGAGCCCAAAAAATTTAACTCTGCATAATGTTTTCAATTAATTGATTAATTATTGATTAATAAAATAATTGCCTACATTACAAATGGTTTAAAATTATCAAAGAATCTCTTGAAGCTGCAGTAAGGAAATGTATGTATATATATATATATATATATATATATATATATATATATATATATATAATTATATATATATATATATATATATATATATATATATATATATATATATATATAATCACATATATATATATAATTATATATATATATATAATCATATATATATATATATATATATAATTATATATACACGTAATTATATATATATTCCAAGAATATTGCTCTCAAAATTAATTCAAATAATTATATATCCAACAGGAGCTGCCGTGTGGCATCAGAAACGTTGACAGTGTCGAGAACCCAGCCCAAACTCTGCATCAAGTTCAACACGACACCAGGCGGCGCCACTGTCAAGTTGCTCGACGTGTGCGTTCCACAGCGAGGGTTGACGAGGCAGCCTGACGACTGTACAGTGTTGGTTGTCAGGGCAACCGTTCCCCGTGGCGACATCCCCATAGTGTGCTTCCAGTCCGACCGTGTGTTCTTGGTGACAGACCCCCCACGGAGAGGGGATGTGGGGGGTCAACTCAGGTGGACAGACCTGCTGACCGAACTGTTCACTAAAGAGCTTGTTGTGGTATGTTCTTTGGTCAGTGTTGTTAGATCGAAGTATTAAGTTTTCCGTTTCTGCTCTGGACATCAGGGTTGGGTGAAGTGTTTCAACTTGTCCTTCAGTGCATTTTACACTACATGGATTCGCTCCTGGAGTTTTTAGGTGACAAATACATATACTAATGTTTGGTCAATCGTACTTCGGGGGTACACGTACACTGTGCTACTACTTGACCAATCATGCTCACCAGCAAACCATGTTCTTTTCAAATTTTGAGTTCTATTTCAAGTACATGACTTGAGTATTTGACATACAAAATAACAGAGCTCTCTTGTTTCACAGTTTCTCTCACTAAGACACATCAGTGGTATTTACTAGTAGTCACACATCCAATATTATACGCTTTGTTGTTTCTACAGATTTGCTTATTAACATCTCATGAATTCAATGATCTGTTAAATAATATTTACCCTAGAGCATATTTTACATTTAATTTTGTTTCCATACTTATAAAAACAAACCATTTCCTGTTTCATCTTCTGCATGCACAATGCAGGTCGTAGACTATTTGACCTCACAAACGTCCGTGCCGTCGACTGCCATACTCCAGCCAGTGACCTTGACCTCTGCGACCTTGACCTTCACGAGGTCGTGCGTGGCTACAGTGGTGGAGAAGTTGGTTCTGTTTGGCGCGGCCGGGCGGGCAAAACCGGAGTCAGAGACGTTGGTCAGCTTCAAGGAACGGACCATTAATCGACTGATGAAGGAACTTCCAGACGTGAAAGACCGGGTGACATGTGAGTGCAGAGGTGGGCGGTAATAAAATGCCTCAAATTGTTGTTCTCCTTGCTATCTCTGTCGTCAGGGATGAGGCTGGCCGTGGTTACCATCGTCTTTTCTTTGTTTAAGCTTTAAAGGCATGGCCTCATGGATGATTACTAATTTAAAGAGTTGCATACCTATACATTACTTAATATATGTTACCAATCCTAAAATAATAATAATAGTGCAACAAATCCAGGTTACAAAACCATAATAAAGAACTATAAAAAAAATTTGATTATAAATAGGACATCAACTGTCAAATTAAATTAACATTAAGAAATAAATTTATAAAAATATAATATATATAGATAGAATCAAAAAGTAAATTAATAGATCATTCTTAAAAACATAAAAAGCCAAAACGAGCACCTACATTGAACAAGAGTCAAATTTAAGAACTAAAAGGTTTGTTTGAATAGGTGAATGGAAATGAATGTATATTCTGTTTACTTGTAATGATGCCATGTTTGAATGATGTCATGTTGGTGCAGGCACAAAGACTCACCCAGCAACCAAGTCACAGTCTCGGTTCACAAGCAGCTGCTTGGAGGAGTGGTACATGCCAGAGGTGAACCCCGCAGGAACCAAGGATCTCCTGGCTTACTTACACGATGGGTATGTACAGCACAAGCACTATATATTATACATTTTTTATCATAAATATTTATTTGTCAAACAACATGCAATTTTCCTGCTTTGACATTATAAAATTGTTTTTGAATAATTTCATGAAATTTCATATATTACCGGGATATTCATGTATCCACCATGTCTGATTACCAGGGGTAGTTCACATATTATGAATTATAGTGGTTTGTCTTATAGATCAGTTTCACTTTCATATTTGTGGCAGCATCTCAGTATCTTTTCTTGGGAAACATTTAACTATTGTCACTTTTTTTGTGGGAAAAAGATTTATTAAATAATTGTACAATAATTAAATTGATTAGAGTTAATTTAAAGTTTATGAACATATAGTGGAGTATTCCATGCAAGCGATTTTCCTCTCTGTTTCATTCAGCATACTTATGGAGTAAAACAAATCTTTTCCAAGACCCATTAGATTTAATCACTGCCACATAATAAACATAGACAAAATCACTTTTATATTGTTATCTGTCCTGGTGTTTTGTTCACTGACGTTTTTCTGCATTATACCTAGTGGGATATTTTGCGTGATCAGTTATGGGGAGTCAGTAGTTGTAACAGTCACAGAAAAGATTGCAGTATTGAATGTGTGCACTCAGATTATTTCTTGTTCAGTTTGTTTTCAGGCAGTTGAACAGTTGATAGTCCAATTATTACTTCTAGGTGTTCAAATTCATACACTGATGATAATAATAATAATAATAATAACTTTACTATACACTATAATCCAGTGTTCAGAAGTATTAACAATATTCGATAAAATATAAGACATAAGTTAGATATAAAAATAATTATACAAGTAAAATATATAAATAAATACATACAGATAAGTTGTGCATTGTTATACAGAGCTAAACGAGACGGACTAAAAATGAATTAAAAGTGATATTGATGTAAATTATATTACAATAACTTTCTGCTTGCAGCGACAGCCCCGTGTCTACAGAATGTGTCACCAAACATCGGTGTCACTCACACAAACTACAACAGCACTATGTCCATCAGCGGACGAAACGACTGAATCTCCATGGTAGCATGACGTCAACAATTGACGGGTTGAGTCCGGACAGAAAAATTCAGTGCTGGCGGTCGCCGCGGCGATTTTCGGAACGACCTTCGCCCCAGAAACGGACATCGACACCAAGTAAACAACCCACCGGTGCAATAGAAGGCAAGGGGAACACTCCAAGGAAACGGAAGGATCATCCACTCCGACGATCACCACGGAAACATTTCAATCAGGCTTCTTTGTCACAGATCTCAGCAACTAAACGACAGAAACTCTCCAATTGCAAAGGTTTGTATTGTCTTGTCTCGTACAGTATCTGTTTCATGTCTTTCACAGATGTTATCATCCTGTGTTTGTTAGTAGTCTGCTAAGTTGTCAGCAGTCTGAGGAATGTGATCAGACAGAATACTGGTATTCTGATTTCTTTCGGCTAATTTTGTTATTGTATTAATACATTAGTTTTAACCCAGTAATTCATCTTTGTACACCAGGTGTCGCTGCGGCTGATTACGTCAGTACCAACTCTTCTCTACCCCTGGCACATCCCTTTCAAACACTCCTCTTTTAATGTCAGCCAATTATATCGCTCCCTGGATATATGGTTCAAACCAGATCAGGTGACCATAATATAATTTCTTTTTTAGCAAACCTTGATGCAATGTTTAGGATATGGATGGGTCATTATATTGGGGTTCCCATCAGTCACATTTTTTTTTTTTTTGGCCGAAATCAGCCAAATGTACCTTGACTCGTCTACACAGAGACATTCCTCTACAACTTGTGATATCAAAACAACTTTGCCCGAGATAAAAATACTTTGTGATGACATGTTAATTTCAGGACACAGCATCATGCACCAGAAGAAATGTTTGTGCACATTTAAATTAATACACTTTTCTCTCAGCAGAGCACGCCACTAGTCGCATCA
This sequence comes from Oasisia sp. SBJ-2009, assembly GCA_964017155.1. Lineage (NCBI taxonomy): Eukaryota > Metazoa > Annelida > Polychaeta > Sabellida > Siboglinidae > Oasisia > Oasisia sp. SBJ-2009. The sequence goes on along the minus strand of OZ024866.1, from coordinate 4,839,373 downwards.
CCCGGAGTCGCACCCACACGGCTCCGACTCGCACTGCACTCATCCTCCAGCGGAGCAAGATTGCACTGGCGAAACACCGCAGCGAAGACTCTACTGGTGACCTTAGCCAGGAGGTTGGAGATCAAAGGTCAACCAGCGAGGACACAAGACAGCCAGCGGGTTCGCGGCTGAGTAACGTTGCTGGTAGGTGGCGACACTTGAGCGTGATTACAAAATGTTTTTGAATGTCACGGTTCATGAAATTGTTGATTGATGACATTGTCGTTTTGTATGTAAATGCAATTTGAATTTGTACTTGGATCTACTGGCCACATCTACTTGAGATATGATGCTTTGGTAAAAAAAAATTATCATTACAATTACAGCATCTTTATTAATCATATTCAAATCTGACACCAGCATCATTTATTAGGTTATACTTTGGCTCATCTTGCAATCAGTGATATCTCAAGTCTAATTGACCAATGGTTGATGCGACATATCTTCAACCACTGCAACAATTGGGTAATGTATGTTGCTAAATTATCAGAGATTGGGATAGAAATTTTGCTCGTTTGTTTATGATGGATTTAAGGAGCATCTTAATCAAACACATTTTGCTCTTAACATTGAATGGTGGATTTTGAGTTAATGAGAATTTTCTTGATAATCTCATTAGTGTGTTTAAACTCTGCATTTTGAATAATGTTATACTTATATCAATAACAGCGACTTCAAGAGTTTACTGCTAAAAAGTGATGTTTCACTATCCTGCAGTTGTAACGTGTGTGGAAAAGTAATAACTTAATAAAATAAATATGACAAATAGATAAATACAATTAACTGTATATCAACTGTACATTAAAACGATAAATAAATTAAAATAAATATAATAAATAGATAAATAAATTATTTGTACATTAAATTTCACGGTCATATGCAATGTAAAGGATACGATACTGTCAGCTAAAATAATAAGTTAATAAAATATTATAATAAATAGATCAATAAAATTATTAGTATATTAAATAAAAAAGCACAGCACATTAATTTACATTTCTAGTCCTAGATCCTGTGTTTCATCAGCATTTTACAATTGCCTCTCACAGAGTTCAGCACTGAAGCAGACTTTGTGCAGTGGCTACTTGAGGTGTACGAGAAAGTGACCAACACCGACACTGCCCCACTGACCGCTGCCCAGAACGTGGTCAATACTGGCCTCGCCTACTTCAGACACGCTGACCACTATACCCCACAGGTTTGTGGGGGGCTTATTTTGTGGGGTTCCGGGGAAATTGTGTCTCAGAAAAGCTGGATTCAGATTTTTTTAAATGACACTTTAATGAAGAAAACAATTATGTCTATTTTTGTCACGTAAATTAGGGTTCTCAAATGCCGTGGATGTCCACAAAAGAAAATGATATCTAACCCTTCAGTCATTATGTTATTTTATTAAATATGTTCCTTCCACAAAATCGGTAAGCTGCAGTGTATCTACCTTGGTACCTTTTTACAGTTAACCTTTATGTACTTCTTTTCCTAATTTCCTTTTGCAAATTTTACTTGTAAAATTTCAAACAAGATGGTAGTAAATATGCAAACCAACTCTTATACCAAAGGTGATATATGGTGTCTTTTTAATCATATATAATTCTTAGAATTTGTTTTTACACTCCTCTCTTGTACAATATACTTTATTTATTAATAATTTTTATCTCTCAAGCACCATAGGATGATTTTCTTGTGACGGACAGATAAAAATATTTTAATTTGTGCTTGCTCAGAATGTGGTACAAACCTATGAACTAGCAAGTTTGAATTTTCAAACAGCATTCATTCAAAAATCTCCATTGGAAGGCCATGTCAAAAGTGCTCCTAGAATACCAGAGACACAGGCTTAAGTGGTACAAGTTACATAAGTGTCCAGAAGATGGCACCACTTGCATGTGTTATCAAAGTTGGAAACAGTTTGTGGCAAACTGTGGTCACTCAAGAAAGTGGACATCTATCCACTTATAAACTGTTTGAAGTCTAATGGGTTAAACTTCTGACTCTTACATAATGATTGCTTTATTTATGTAACGTAAAGTAAAGGCAAGTTCTCATATAGCGCCGTATCCAGTTCTCAGGCGCTTTACACTTTACTTCCCTGACAGACCTGTTCACACCATCTCGGCTTCTCTGGGAAGCATCCAGCCATATGCTACAATTAATGCGTGAAGACTGCTCGTATATACATATCCACCACTGTCTATAGCCAGGTACTCATTTATACAGGTGAGTGAACTGGAGCAATGTAGAGTGAAAAAAACTTGCCCAAGGTTTTAACACCGCAGCACAGGATTTGAACCCGGGTTCTCTTGGTCAAGAGTCCGAAGCTCTACCCCTGAGCCACTGCACTCTACATGTAGTTAGTGAACACGTATGGAGAGAACAGGTGACTCAGGGGAGAGCTTCGAACTCTCCACTTGGAGACCCCCCTCCCCCCCCCCGGGTTCAAGGCCTGTGCTGCAGTATGAAACCTTGGGCAAGTTTTGTTCACTGAGTTCACTCTACATTGCTCCAGTTCACTCAGCTGTGTGAATGAGTACCTGGCAGGGGTTGATATTTGTATGAGCAGCCTTTGCGCAATAATTGCAGTGTGGCTGGATGCTTCCCGGAGAAGTTAAGATGGTGTTTGATTGAATTGGTCTGCCGGGGAAGTAAAGCATTTAGAACAGTCCTGAGGACTGGATACTGCGCTATGTAAGAACTTACCTGTTTTAGTGTCTTGACTAATCTTCACGTGTTTCTGTTGGTTCACAGAGCAGACTTTGCTCGGTGGTCAGAGAGCACCTCCTGGTGAGCAGCGGAGGAATCAGAGAGAAGTACAAAGGGCAGGAGGGAAAGGCAGTTGGAAACACAAAAGTTACAGAGTCAGTATAGTGGGACTGTGTTGACTGAACTACTTGTATTTTGTTCTTCAGAAAATATACAAGTGACTTACCCCAAAACTACGTAAAATAAAAGTAAATGTACACTGATAAAAACTTACTTGAGTAAAAAGTAAAAGTAACTTTCAAAAGTACCTGTGAAGTAGAATTCAACGTTTTGATTTCAGCATTACACCAATAACAGTCGCAAAAATAAAATAACTAACTTGGTTGCAAACTGCTAACTGGTTGCAAATACGATTGTGACCTGATCAATGAATCGCAATGATTGCATACGGTTAATAGATTTCGTTTGACATGGCGATAAGATCCCCCAAATAACTAGTCATGGAATAATTTTTATGTAAGCAAAAGTACTGACTAAAAGTATTGTTACTTTAGATAAAAGGTACTCTATTAAAATTGTTGTTGTTACATGGCAGTTACTTGAAAAATCGTGTATGTATTGTAACCAAGTATTTGTGCTTCATTACACACCACACTTTAAGCTCTTGTGTCTAGGTGATGTCCATTTGTCAGATTTTAGCCAGTCAGTGGCAGAATCACAAGTTCTTTTAGCACATAATGTTTTCATTAATATCCCTTCACCATGTAAACAAGGGTGTGTCATTAAGACTAACTGCACTGACCAATTCTGGTAAAAATGTAACCCAATCTGTCTCATTCAACTAAAAATCTTCTTTTTCATTAACATATCTGGACATATAAATCCTAACGTTTCCGAATATTAGTAGCTAAAATGTTGGCCACCATTATTATCTTTACATCACATTTCAGTATTGCATTTTCAATGGTTTCCCATTAATTTTCACTAAACATTAGGCTGATTTTCAAGTTGCTTGTTCCGGAATGTTAAGTGTCAAATATTTTTCCAGATACCAGTTCCAGACAGTGATGTTACTTGAGCTTCACTGTCTACAAGCGTCAATTAATGATGGCTCCACATCTGGTGACGGAAATTCTTCTCACGAGAAAACTGTTCAAGAGGTAAACTAAAGAGAAATTGAAAGCCGATTTGGCCACCAACATTTAGCACCAGTTGAACTTTTGCTGTCAGCCGCCACAAAAGTTACTTTCAAATCTAGATTCTTTGAGAATGAAGCTACATAACTAACGGAAATGCATTAGAAATATTTGCTTACTCTGTGATAAAGAAATGCCAACACGCATTAAAAAAGACAAGTAAATGCAAGTTCTTATATAGCACAGTATCCAATCCTCAAGATTGTTCAAAGCGCTTTACACTTTACTCCCTGACAGACCTGTTCATTCAAACAGCATCTTGGCTGGGAAGCACACAGCCACGCAGCAATTAATTAGCGAAGACTAATCGTACACATATATTCACTACTGTCTATAGCCAGGTACTCATTCATGCAGCTGAGTGAACTGGAGCAATGTAGAGTAAAAAAAAAGCTTGCCCAAGGTTTTATGTGGCAGCACAGGATTTGAACCCGGATCCTCTTAGTCCAGAGTCACTGCAGTATTACAACAGTGATGTCTGGTGACGGGTTGAATATGAGGATTTCCTTTAAGGGTTTTAAGTAAAGCATATTTTTAATGTAGTCTGTGTGATGCTTTCACCAAACTATAAAGTAAGCTATGAATATATCCTAACATACCTTAGTTGGTTATAGCTTTTTGTAGAATGATTTTTGATAGTTATTAGCATAAATAATACTGCGAAAGAACCTGTAAGCAGACACTGATTTAGAAGACTCCGAAACCTTGGTATCTATTGTTGTTTCATAAAATGTGATGGTTTCAGTTGGTGACAATGCTACGAGCCATGTCGTTCCTCAAAGACCCGGGATTCCTGGGTTCTTATCTCTCGGACGTCATCTTACCAACGTAAGTCATGTTGTTTTGTTTTTTGTTATACATATTTTATTTCTCCTACCACATAATGACGTGAATTGTGGATACTTAGCATAAGCCAAGATAGCTACATTCAATAGTAAATACCTATGTATAACATAATTGTGTGGCAGGATAATATATGTGTGTATATATATATTATATATATATATTAATATTTATACACATATATATATATATATTTACATACATATATATATTTATATATATATATATTAATATATATATATATATTAATATTTATATATATATATTGATATATATATATATATATATATATATATATATTAATATATATGTATATATATATATATATATATATATATGTATATATATATATATACATATATATATATGTATATATATTTATATATATATTAATATAATATATTTATATATTATGATATATGAATATATATGTATATATATTAATATAAAATATATATATATTAATATATATATATTAATATAATATATTTATATTTTAATATATATCAATATATATATATATTAATATAATATATATATATTAATATAATTATATGTATACATATATATATATATATATATTTATATGTATACATATAATTATATTAATATATATATATTATATTAATATATATATATATTGATATATATATTAAAATATAAATATATTATATTAATATATATATATATTAATATATATATATTAATATAATACATTTATATTTTAATATATATCAATATATATATATATATTAATATAATATATATATATTAATATAATTATATGTATACATATATATATATATATATATATATTTATATGCATACATACATATTACCATTCTAATTAGAGGGAGATGAGTTGATATTCTGTTGTGTGGTGTGTTGCTATGGTGATGTCTTGTTGCTATGCGTAGCTATGGCGACCAGTGTGGCCCCCTGGTGGCAGCTATCTATGATGAGTTGCTGCAGCCATTGCCTTCACAACTGGAGGGTCTCTTGTCTCCGAGTGAGGACGACCCCAACAGCTCCGTGTCATCGGGGCGACCTATGACCTCCGTGCACTCAGAGGCAGCGCCATCTGTTGATGACCTCTTGCATTCACAGAACAGCAATAGAGTCCTGAGGTTGGATTTTGTTTGTGTAAATCAATGACAGTTTATGTTTAGCAATTACAGTAGTAATATAATAATTACAGATCTACCTTAACAGAGTATAGTTTGTGGCTAGGTATTGCCCCGTATGCACACTGTTTATTTTGTGTTACTGGTAGCCAGTGTTTAGTTATAGCAATGTTCTTACACCAGGTGTTAGTTTCAGTTTTGTTTTTGTTGTTAAATTAAATTCTGTTTGTGAATGTGATGTACGAAGCACTGACTGGCAACACACCTGAGTACATAGAACAATGTGTAAGCCATCGCCAACTGGTTAGATAGCTGTGCCCCAGTGTACACAATCTATTGTGTGTTACTGGGTTAATCGACCATTCACCCACAAATCTGAAACACACAACTGCATCTGACATCAGCAGCAATGATGGCTACTGCTTTTAAAGTGAAGCTAAAGAATCACCTGTTTATTAGAACAGTTTATACAGCACTGTGAGTGACAACAGTTGGAACAGCAGTTCATAAATCACACAATGTGATCTGATTGCTGTGTTAACCTGTAGGAGTTGTGCTCTCACGCGTCATGCCAGCTTCCAGATGTCTGGAGTTCGACAGATCGCCGTCCCCCGAAATGTCAAGCCTAAGTCAAATGTAAGTACAAACACATACACGCTACAAGATTGGAAATGTTCCAGAAGCTGTCATATATTTGTGGACTTTCAAGCAGAGTACACGTTTTATCTATGCCAGTGTACAAGTATATACATGTAAGGGTTTACTGCCAAAACAAAACTGAAATGTTGTCTGACCAGGTACAATGTTTGTGTTGTGTTAGTACAATAGTAATAGTTTGTATACATTTGTACCAAAATGTGACGTATCCTTTTGTAACTGACATGCATGTAGATGTATGTTTTCAAAACATGATGAATAATAAATGTAAAATATATCCATTTTTATCTTCCCGCACATTTTGTGTCAATTAGTGATGACACTGTATGGATATATTGTGTTTTAACATACACCATACATATAAACACACACACACACATATATATATATATATATATAATTATATATAATATTATATAGACTTACAGTGATGCCTGTTTATCCACACACTTTGGTTCATAAGTTTTTGTTTGGATAAACAAAACATACGGATTAGCAAGGGACATTATATTTCAATTTTAACCACACATACTGCAATAGCACAGACTTCCACACACATTTGTTTACATATACTGTATACCTATCTACGCACACACATACACACACACCACACACACACACACACACACATACACACACACACACACACACACACACACACACACACACACACACACACACACACAACACACACACACACACACAACACACACACACACACACACAACACACACACACACACACACACACACACACACACACACACTTCCATGTACAGTGATATGGACTATGCCTCTACTAACTCACTGTGTCATCTGTCTCCTGTGTGTCATCTGTGCCCTGTGTGTCATCTGTGCCCTGTGTGTCATCTGTGTCCTGTGTGTCATCTGTGCCATGTGTGTCATCTGTCCCCTGTGTGTCATCTGTGTCCATGTGTGTCATCTGTTTCCCTGTGTGTCATCTGTGTCCCTGTGTGTCATATGTGTCTCTGTGTGTCATATGTGTCCCTGTGTGTCATCTGTTTCCCTGTGTGTCATCTGTGCCCTGTGTGTCATCTGTACCCTGTGTGTGTGTGTCATCTGTTCCCTGTGTGTCATCTGTGCCCTGTGTGTCATCTGTGCCCTGTGTGTCATCTGTGCCCTGTGGGTCATCTGTACCCTGTGTGTGTCATCTGTACCCAGTGTGTCATCTGTGCCATGTGTGTGTGTGTCATCTGTGCCATGTGTGTGTGTCATCTGTGCCCTCTGTGTCATCTGTTTCCCTGTGTGTCACCTGTGCCCTGTGTGTCATCTGTGCCCTGTGTGTCATCTGTGTCCCTGTGTGTCACCTGTTTCCCTGTGTGTCATCTGTGCCCTGTGTGTCATCTGTTTCCCTGTGTGTCATCTGTGCCCTGTGTGTCATATGTGCCCTGTGTGTCATCTGTGCCCTGTGTGTCATCTGTGCCCTGCGTGTCATCTGTGCCCTGTGTGTCATCTGTCCCCTGTGTGTCATCTGTGTCCATGTGTGTCATCTGTGTCCCTGTGTGTCATATGTGTCTCTGTGTGTCATATGTGTCCCTGTGTGTCATCTGTTTCCCTGTGTGTCATCTGTGCCCTGTGTGTCATCTGTACCCTGTGTGTGTGTGTGTCATCTGTTCCCTGTGTGTCATCTGTGCCCTGTGTGTCATCTGTGCCCTGTGTGTCATCTGTGCCCTGTGGGTCATCTGTACCCTGTGTGTGTCATCTGTACCCAGTGTGTCATCTGTGCCATGTGTGTGTGTGTCATCTGTGCCATGTGTGTGTGTCATCTGTGCCCTCTGTGTCATCTGTTTCCCTGTGTGTCACCTGTGCCCTGTGTGTCATCTGTGCCCTGTGTGTCATCTGTGTCCCTGTGTGTCACCTGTTTCCCTGTGTGTCATCTGTGCCCTGTGTGTCATCTGTTTCCCTGTGTGTCATCTGTGCCTTGTGTGTCATATGTGCCCTGTGTGTCATCTGTGCCCTGTGTGTCATCTGTGCCCTGCGTGTCATCTGTGCCCTGTGTGTCATCTGTTTCCCTGTGTGTCATCTGTGCCCTGTGTGTCATCTGTACCCTGTGTGTCATCTGTGCCCTGTGTGTCATCTGTGCCCTGTGGGTCATCTGTACCCTGTGTGTGTCATATGTACCCTGTGTATCATCTGTGCCATGTGTGTGTCATCTGTGCCCTGTGTGTCATCTGTGCCCTGTGTGTCATATGTTTCCCTGTGTGTCATCTGTGCCCTGTGTGTCATCTGTGCCCTGCGTGTCATCTGTGTCCCTGTGTGTCATCTGTTTCCCTGTGTGTCATCTGTTTCCCTGTGTGTCATCTGTGCCCTGTGTGTCATCTGTTTCCCTGTGTGTCATCTGTGCCCTGTGTGTCATCTGTGCCCTGTGTGTCATCTGTGCCCTGTGGGTCATCTGTACCCTGTGTGTGTCATTTGTGCCCTGTGTGTCATCTGTGCCCTGTGTGTCATCTGTTTCCCTGTGTGTCATCTGTGCCCTGTGTGTCATCTGTGCCCTGTGTGTCATCTGTGCCCTGTGTGTCATCTGTGCCCTGTGTGTCATCTGTGCCCTGTGTGTCATCTGTGTCCCTGTGTGTCATCTGTGTCCCTGTGTGTCATCTGTGCCCTGTGTGTCATCTGTGTCCCTGTGTGTCATCTGTGCCCTGTGTGTCATCTGTGTCCCTGTGTGTCATCTGTGCCCTGTGTGTCATCTGTGTCCCTGTGTGTCATCTGTGTCCCTGTGTGTCATCTGTGTCCCTGTGTGTCACCTGTGTCCCTGTGTTACAGGTGGTGTCAGGGAGAACCAGGTCCTCCCACGTCGTCCCCAGGGAGAAGGAGAAGGGTCAGTGGCAGACAGTGTAGGGTGCTGTGGTGCTCAGTGGCATATATATATATATATATATATATACATAGATATATTATATATAGACAATTATATATGTATATATATATTATATATATATATATATATATTCATATATATTATATATATACATATATGTATATATATATGTATATGCAATGATGACCATTAAATATCTGTACCAGTCTCATCCAACTACAACTCTTTACCAGGAGTCTGTGTAGTTGGATGAGACTGGTACAGATATTTAATGGTCATCATTGCATATACATACAAATTCATAGGAATGAGTATTAAAGAGCTCCTCTTCACAGAATTCGCAGAGCAGTAATTCGTAACAGGAAGTCTGCTGTCGAGAACGTGGGAAAGTTAAACATCAAAGGGTATTACAGTTAACTCTGTTTGTCTCGACATTATTGCCAACCAATTTTGTTTTTAAACTGGATGTTCTGTTTACCATTTCAACATGTTACAGGCGGGATCTTTCAAATTGCGAACGTTGTTGCGAGCTTAATAAGGTTTCACATGCATTGTTTCTTGACAGAAGCACCACCGTCTGACGCAAAGAGAGTTTGTCGAAATCTCTTCCGAATGCAACACAATCGAGCAGCTGCGTCCACTGTGCGACCCTCATCCATGTTTGATACGGTCCCTAAAGCGACTGGTGTCCATCCTGTGCCAGCTAACCACCCCCAGACACTGGGCAGCCCCCGAACACCCCGGAAACATGTCACCCCCCGGAAAACAAGCACCCCCAGGGGTGGAATTCGAACGTCTGTGTCAGCCGTGAAGAATTCCCCACATTTCGCAAAGACAAATCTTTCACCCACCAGCAGAGGAGCACGTAAGACCTTATATGGAGAAAACAAAACCCCCCTGAAAGCCACCTCGACGGGCTGGCGATGCAAGACGCCTGATGCTAGAGGGCGCCTCAAGTTGACTCTAAAAAGTGTCACTGTAAAATCGGAAACGTCACCGAAAACAAGTGACAATTCTCGATTCGGAAAGAATGTATCGCCAAAGACACCGCATCGTGCTCCTACACACACACCCCACCGCAAACAGTCCGTTTCCATGGCAACCCTGCAACTGAGCATGCCCGGTAGAGAACAGATTCAGCAATCGCGGTCAATGTCCGTTGGCAACATGGTGCTAAAGACGCCGTGCAAAAAAACACCCGGGAAGTCACCGAAAATCAAGACACCAAAAAAACAAGTGACTCTTACACATTTACCTGACAGGGGTCAATCCCCTGGGGACAGTTCATTATTTATGACACCAACAAAAATTGCCAACACCCCTTGCAAGAGGGGTACGCCCCCAACAAATTTTACCCCTCGCCGTAGTCGGCGGGTAAGTGAGGCTTTGTATTCACCCCAGAAATGTGGGGTGAGCACTCTTCCAGGACCATGTGGAATCAATTCCCCTCTCAGGACGCCAAAATCACTACTCAGTCAGACGACAGGTGGCGCCACACGTATGTCGTTGCTGGATCCGTGTCAGTCTGCGTCATGTGACGCGTGGGCGTTGAACACACCCACAAAAGTCGACCATTCTGCAGCCGTCGCGAAGTGTCACTTGCGTCGGACGCCGCGTCGTAGGACGATGTCGACTGTCGGCGCCGAGTCTGTCGGAAGTCAACCGACGACTCCGCACAAACGACGACACAGCCAAACGGTTGCCTTGACTCCCAAAGGTGTGTAGTGTGATGTGTTTTTGACCCATGTCATTTTCATCATCATCATCATTTAAAGGTATGGTTTCCAGATTCTTTCTTCCAGGTGTCTTCTTCCATCTGACGTAAGACCACATTTGACTTTTCCGTAGTCAATATTTATATTGTTTCCTTCATTTCCTAGCAAATTTGAATAGATCTGTTATAAAAATGTTCACAGCATATTTAATGTCCACTGGTAGACGTGCCCTGGAAAGTTCATGAAATTCTAATACCTCAGTTTCTCATAAACCACTTTTAAACCTGACACCCCTTCATTCCTGCAGACAATGATCTGTGACCAATCTAAATGACACCAGTATCAATATGCAGAGAAACACTGACTGTCATCTATCATAATTAGCCACACTGCACACAAAAACATAATTTCTACTCACTCCACACTACATGTCCTCACATCAATTCAGACATCCTGCGTAATGCTATTTCTATAGGGTACTCTTTCTTCAAGTAATAGCAGATGAACACCTTGTTGTGGTCATAAGTCACGTGATACAGTACTGTTCATCCTGTCTCAAGTCTCAGGTCTCTCAGATGGTTTACTCCAAACAGCCCAAACTTGGGCTAACGCAGGAGTTATATACACATTTAGCCAGTGTGTATTCACATTTAGCCATTCTGTAGTTGAATGTTCCACACAATAAATATACTAATCAACTTTTTAATTAAACATGAAATGCAACATATGTATCTACACACTTATTGTCACATAATATTTGTAACCGGCACTCATTCAAAAAAGTCAACACTAGCATGCCATGCTGTAATACTATGACACAAGTTACATAAGTATCCAGAAGATGGAGTCACCTGCATGTCAAATCTAAACCAAGACTATCTCAAAAGCCCTTGCACCATTTTGCCATTGCGTATCAGCATAATGGGTACCAGGTGCAATTGAGCTTTGTATTACAGTCACGTCTGGGTTATAGCTGTCTCACTATTGAGATCACTGTAGGGCAGGGCAGATTTATTTCAAAACAGCAAAGAGTAGGAAATAAGATTCACAAAACACTTTCAGGGGCTTTGTAAATATAACAAAACTGGAAACCAATTGTGGAGATGCGACATATATGTTTGTCTTCATCTGTGACAAAGTTAACTTGCAGGGGATATATATGTATGTGTGTATATATATATATATATATATATATATATACAAGGAACAACATGGACACAAGTCTGAATATGAAAAAGGTCAAATTGATGACGTTTGTTTATTATGAAAAATCAGTGCATGTGTGTTTTGGAGACACTAATAATTAAGCAGAAGAAATGTGGACTCTGTAACCAGATGCCAGGCCTGCGACTGGCCCACACTAGTGTCCTGGACCTCAGACTGACAGAGCCCACACTAGTGTCCTGGACCTCAGACTGACAGAGCCCACACTAGTGTCCTGGACCTCAGACTGACAGAGCCCACACTAGTGTCGTGGACCTCAGACTGACAGAGCCCACACTAGTGTCGTGGACCTCAGACTGACAGAGCCCACACTAGTGTCCTGGACCTCAGACTGACAGAGCCCACACTAGTGTCGTGGACCTCAGACTGACAGAGCCCACACTAGTGTCCTGGACCTCAGACTGACAGAGCCCACACTAGTGTCCTGGACCTCAGACTGACAGAGCCCACACTAGTGTCCTGGACCTCAGACTGACAGAGCCCACACTAGTGTCGTGGACCTCAGACTGACAGAGCCCACACTAGTGTCGTGGACCTCAGACTGACAGAGCCCACACTAGTGTCGTGGACCTCAGACTGACAGAGCCCACACTAGTGTCCTGGACCTCAGACTGACAGAGCCCACACTAGTGTCCTGGACCTCAGACTGACAGAGCCCACACTAGTGTCCTGGACCTCAGACTGACAGAGCCCACGATTCAACATAGAAAGCAGTAGCAGTATTCCTAGAACAATTGAAAGGAACAACATATAATCACAAAGAGCTTGTTATGTGTTAATTCAAAGCCAACATGATTAATTAAAACATATTTTCTGAATACACGGTCAGTCTACCTGCTGCCTAAAACAATCTACACGTGTACAATGATAATAATAAAAAAATATTCAGTCACCAAACATAAATTATGATCCCCCACAATTTACTCCAAATGGAGCCTTCACCCATCTAAATTTGTGAATTTTGTGTGTTGAATCCATGAATTCATGTCGACTGTTGTTTAACAAGATTTAACAAGATTGCCACCTAGAGATTCAACTCTAGATGGCAGGTGGACAAGGAAGCCCTTTGGCTTATCGAGAGTCCAACCTATCTATCTAAGTATACCCCGCCTGTCTTAGGTATATGTTGATTTTATTTTTAAATATATTGACACTACTAGCACCTACACAATCAGCTGATAATCTGTTCACTTCGTTTACTGTTCTTTGTGAAAATGAAAATTGTCTAATATCTAATCTTCACTGCTTCTTTGCTAAAGTAACTCCATGTCCTCTAGTCCTTCTCTCTTCCTTGACCCTGAAAAACATATTTCTGTCTGCGCCAGTTCACCACAAGTTGAAGACGCGAGTGGTGAAGGAGACACCGCGCCACAAGCAGACGGCGCACCGTGTGTGGTGCAAGCAGGAACAGCGGCGCCGGCGCAGTCACACACAGCCGGACGTCTTGACTGTGGAGGAGTCTCCAAACAAGTCCATCAACACGGGCGTCTTCACAGCCGGTGAGTAGTACTGAGTATTAACACCATGTGGCAGCACTGCTGCAGTGTTTACATCATCCACAGTTTGAATGTAATTTTTTTAAACGTCGCTTTTTAAGCGGTGTTTAATATTTGTCGATGAATTAAAAGTTAGTTATTGATGTATTATTTCACAGCAAGGTACAAAACATGATTCTGTGTGACTTCGTAGTCGTATACTTGCTGCGGGTCTCTCAGTGGGCTAGTACGGGACAAAGGCTGCGACCCACCGAAAGGTGTTGAATCTGGATTCTCCCGTGAATAGAATCCAATCGATTAGTTTGTGACATTTTAATTAATTAAATTTAATCAGACAGTAATTTATTTTAAATCAATATTTATTTTTATTTATTTATTACATTTTTTTTTTTTTTTATTAATTCTTATTTATTTATCTATTTATGTGATAACTGACTGTGAATTGCATAACTTTGTCACCACTGTCACAACCAGTGGGAATCTCTGCAATATGAGTCTGCAACTAGAAATATAATGCTATTTTGATGATTTTATACAGACTACAACACAATGTTCTCTCCTTTGAGAAATGTAAAAAGCCATCTCGTATCTTGGCCATCTTTTCTCCCCTGCAATAATTTATTTTAAATCAATATTAATTTTTATTTATTTACCTATTATATTAAATAAAAATCATTTAAAATCAATAATACTTATTTATTTATGTATTTATTTGATAACTGGCTATAAATAGTGTAACCTTGTCACCACCGCCAGAACCCATGTGAATCTATAGAATATGAGTCTGCGACTGCCAATAGAATGCCATTTTTTTCATTTTGTACCGACTACAACACAATGTTCTCTCCTTTGAGAAATGTAATAAAGCCTCTTGTATCTTGGCCATCTCTTATAATAATAAGAATAATATTATTCATTATTTATAAAGCGCAATATCCAAATATGCTCAAAGCACTGTACAATAAAATATAAAGCTATTTATTATGTGTTAAAACTAATATTAATAATAATAAATACAACTGGAAAATTAACTTTCAGATCAAAAAAATTTGAAACGTTAACTTATTCATCCATCTTCTCCCCGCCAGCCTCTGGTCTACGCAAGAGCCCCCGGCGATCGACGGTGCTGGCGCCGTCAGTCGATCACTTCCTGCGGCGCAGCTCCTTCTATTCGGCGGCGTCACAGTCACGGACGGCGCAGCGGTGCCAGCTTCTCGAGCACCGCATGACACAGGCACCGCTCCAGAGCCCCGGCAGTGCCCAGCCAGTGACCACGACACAGTCGACTGATAACTCCTCCCATAGGAGGGTCAAGCTGTTCTCACAGATCCTCTGATGTGTGGTCATCTCAGGTCCACTCTGATGTCCAGCGGAAGTTTCGTCATGATGTCACGTGACCTGTCACTGTGAACCCGGTGTTAAGTCACAAAGGCCTGTTCTGCACATGAGCTAAAAACAGCTGTCTAGATCATGTGACTGTAAACTTGGTGTTAAGTCACAAAGGCCTGTTCTGCACATGAGCTAAAAACAGCTGTCTAGATCATGTGACTGTAAACTTGGTGTTAGGTCACAAAGGTCTGTTCTGCACATGAGCTAAAAACAGCTGTCTAGATCATGTGACTGTAAACTTGGTGTTAAGTCACAAAGGTCTGTTCTGCACATGAGCTAAAAACAGCTGTCTAGATCATGTGACTGTAAACTTGGTGTTAAGTCACAAAGGTCTGTACTGCACATGAGCTAACAACAGCTGTCTAGATCATGTGACTGTAAACTTGGTGTTAGGTCACAAAGGCCTGTTCTGCACATGAGCTAAAAACAGCTGTCTAGATCATGTGACTGTAAACTTGGTGTTAGGTCACAAAGGCCTGTTCTGCACATGAGCTAACAACAGCTGTCTAGATCATGTGACTGTAAACTTGGTGTTAAGTCACAAAGGCCTGTTCTGCACATGAGCTAACAACAGCTGTCTAGATCATGTGACTGTAAACTTGGTGTTAAGTCACAAAGGTCTGTTCTGCACATGAGCTAACAACAGCTGTCTAGATCATGTGACTGTAAACTTGGTGTTAAGTCACAAAGGTCTGTTCTGCACATGAGCTAACAACAGCTGTCTAGATCATGTGACTGTAAACTTGGTGTTAAGTCACAAAGGTCTGTTCTGCACATGAGCTAACAACAGCTGTCTAGATCATGTGACTGTAAACTTGGTGTTAAGTCACAAAGGTCTGTTCTGCACATGAGCTAACAACAGCTGTCTACGTCGTGTTCCATAAATGTTCTGATTTGAGTGGAAATGCATACCTTTCATATTTCAGTTTATTTTCCTACACGAGTAACTAAACACCAGTAAACTACTGATGCGTGGGGTGCTATGAACATCCTTTTGTTCACAACGCCCGGTGTTTAAACGTACATTTCTCAAAATGCCGCTTCCAGACGTTGTGTAGTTTTAGAAAACCAATACAAAATTACTGAAGGAATGTCAACAAATGACGTATCCTTTCACAGCAAGGTACAAAACAGCTGCAGCTGACCACCTGTGATGTGATGTGAGCACAGAGCACAGTAATTCAAATAACACTTGTTTATTGTGTACATTGACAAACCTCCCATTCCGACGCAGTTGTACTGTAGCTGCTGTTTCTAACCAACTGTACGACTCTTCTTTATGTTCTCTGTCTGTCTACATACTGCCTGCATGTTCTCTGTCTCACTACATACTGTCTGCATGTTCTCTTTCATCATCCCCTGAGAGGGGCCACATTATGTGCTCCGGCCCATTTTTACACAGAGGGTTCTCCACATATTACAGTCCCATGTCATTCTCGGTCTTCCTCCATTCGTTCCATCTCTTGCCCTTCTTTTTCTCCCTCTTCCCCTTTCCACTTTTCCCCCTTTCTTCTCACCATCTCCTCTCCTTTTCACGTTATCTCCCTCCTATATTCCACCTCTCCTTTCATCCCCCTCTCACTTCCTCTTTATTTCCCTTCCTTCTTCCCATTTCCTCCTTTCCCTCCTTCTCTCACTCATTCCCACCCTCTATGGATGTCTGTCTCTCTCCTGTTTACATCCATCCTCTTTCATGTTTACATCCATCCTCCTTCATGTTTACATCCATCCTCTTTCATGTTTACATCCATCCTCTTTCATGTTTACATCCATCCTCTTTCATGTTTACATCCATCCTCTTTCATGTTTACATCCATCCTCTTTCATGTTTACATCCATCCTCTTTCATGTTTACATCCATCCTCTTTCATGTTTACATCCATCCTCTTTCATGTTTACATCCATCCTCTTTCATGTTTACATCCATCCTCTTTCATGTTTACATCCATCCTCTTTCGTGATCTCTCTTACTCCATCTGAATGTTGGTCTTCTTAATTTTATACCATCCTCTTTCCTACATTTGATTGTCTACACGTACCTTTCTAAATCTCTCTTTACGCCATCTATCTTCCTTCAGTTCCTCCTTTCTACAGCCTAGAGTTCTGATTCATTCTCATGCAATCATATTCTCTCTTTCCAAAATGTTCTGTCATCTGACTTTTCTCCAGTCTCTTTGTGTAACAAAATTCTTCATTTGTAACCAATTGTTACAATTGTTACATGAAAACAATGAACATTGAGAATAGAGGCGTCATATACTCAAAGCACAGTTGAATCTTGTTTAAGGTACAATGTCTGTTCCTCTAGCCATGATTTACCATTGTAGTAATTTATTTAAGTTTACAGTGTTGAATGCAAAAAAATGGTTCAATGAACATCAAAAGTTATTGTGGTTAATTTATCTTACCTGGGCGTATTCACTCTGAGTATTGCTAATATACTTGTTTTGAAACTAGATTTTTATCAGTTGAACATGTGAGGCAGAAGCTTTCAAATTGAAAACACTTGTACAAGGTTAATTTTGTAGGGCATTATACCTATAACATATATATTATTTCAAAAAAATTAAACCTATGAGCAGACAACTGTGTGTCACTTGCCAAAACAAATGGTTTTGTTACTTTCAAATGCCACACAATTCACACAGTTGGAACATGTACTATTGCTACATGGTATGTTAATTTTTCATTTCATACAGTTTCCTAATGTGAATTATGTTGCAGCAAAGACATATGTGATTGTTTTTCTGCATTCAAACTTAAAAGAAAAACAGATTATTTTGTCACATAAATCATGTTATCAAGTAAGATATCTATGGATGTGTGAAAGTGTAAACGATTGACACATCTGGTGTCAGTTGTATGTGAGTTGAGACAATCATGTTCGTATCTTTATTTCTTTGTAATGTTATATTTTGACCAGTCACGTGATGCAGCAGCACGACCGAGATGACAGATTTGAGATTGTTAGGGGTGGTCCTTGTATTTATCTTGCCTTTGTAATTTAACCTGTATCAAATAAAACCTGAATGTGTTTCTTCTGTCGTGTCGTTTATATTGTCTTGCTTTGTTAGTGAAGTAACAGTTTTGTTGTGAAAAATAGTGTCTATGAGTCCAAGATTACAGATTTGAATATAGATTACGAATTAGTACTTACTTTGGAGCAAATCAATAAAATTAATAAATGATTATCTCATGTAACAACTCTTACTTGACTAATCATAGTCGCTATAGTAAGAGCCGTCCAAGAACTCATATGAACCAGAAAATTAACTTAGCAGTCCCTAATATAATTAGTAAAGCATCACTATACAATAATTGTATATATATATTATATACATATTTATTGTGTTATGGTGTTTCACTAAGTGTAGTAGGGAAACCACTGCCTGCATATTAGGTATTTTGTGTGTATGTAATATTTAATATGTTGATATATATATATAATGTATAAATTGGTAGAGGCTAAGAACGGCACTCCATATTGGTTTCGCACTTAATACACGTAAGATCAGTTTTATGACGACGAAAACATTGTGTTCACGTTATTATTGGAAAAATAAAAGCAAGTCATTGTATATGAGAAATATACTCACTGTTATTCTAAGACCTATTATGCGAAAAAGGAAACCGAAAATTCCATCCAATAATGGGAGAATAGGTCTCTGGCTAGAGGAATGTCATTAGAATCGATGTATCCAGTACAATAAAACTGTACGCGAAGCCTCGGTCAAGCTTTGCTTTTGCCAATAATGTCCATAACGGTTAAATGTGTGAATCACATCACTACTACGACATGACATCTCCTAGAGCAAACATTACTGCACACGTTTGACCCTTTAAACGTCTTTCCCTTGGTTGTTTTATGAAGATAATCGTCTGAAACCAGAATTTCAACAAAATATATACGACGAAAAGCGCGTGTTTGGGCAGCCATTTTATATTGAACTCTCAATAAGAACAGGCATCCATTGAACTGCATAAAAGTTGTTATTGTTTTTTACTTCACATCGAAAGATCATTGTGGCTAAGAACTAGTAAGAAGGGGAATGACGGTTCGATGGACAGTACCGAAACACAAGATACCAGAATAAGATCACAAATGAAAACATTAATTTTCACTAAGCAATGCTTTTTTTATGTTGATGCTAGCAAACCTATACACCCTAAACATCCTCATTGTTGGGATTGGGTGGTACACCGTGAATGCGTGAGTGTCTCAGATGCGCCACCTTTCAAGGTTCTTGTATTATGTTATTGTGCTGGTCGTAATGTTGCGAAGGACAGGGAGGCTGTAATGCGTTGTAATGGTGTGGACATGACGTAGCTGCCGTCGAGACACAGTACCATCTTTGCTGCTACCCTGAGTTCAGAAAAATCCTTTCGGGGACTTTCAGCGGCGCTGTTGAAGCAGTTTCTAACCCGGGTTCACTTAGTCTACCCCTGAACCACTGTGCTTTTCATTTATGCCCAGTTCCAGGGGTGATCGTAATAGCGAGGTTCCACTGTATTAGCCTTGACAGATATGTTTTCCCCAAATGACACCTGCCATATTTGTCTGGTTGAAAAGCAATCTTCTCATAATTGGAAAATGTGCGTGGAATAATAGAATTGCATAACAATAGTCATTGTGTGTATTTCCATCAATTGATACAACGTCTTGCCTGTCGTGAACTGATTGGAAAATTACGCATTTCTTTCTGGTGCGTTGATTCCCAAGCCCTTAAAAATTAACACCGTTTTTAGCTCATATTCAAGTCGCACAAGTGATTGATCAATCAACCAATCAGAATGACTTTATCATGTGGTGCGCTGTGTCGCAGTGGTAAGAACACCGACATTTAAATGGAGATACTCTTGGATCCAACCACGTGCTGCCTTCTCGACCTTTGGACAAGTTCGATCACTCAACTTTGCTTATTTTTACACAGCTGACCTGTATGAATGAGTAACGGGCTACAGACAGTGGCGGGTATGTAAGCATGAATATTCTTCGTGGGTAATTGTGGAATGGCTTAACGCTTCCTAGTGGAACCAATATGGTATTCGACGGAGCAAATCTTCCAGGGGAAAAAGTGTAAAGTTCTGTCGGTAGTTTCAAGGTCTGGTTAATGTGCTACGTATGATGTTAGGCGTATTTTACACTTTTTTACTTTCAAAAAGGTAAAGGTTAGCACTAAA
>OZ024866.1:4686471-4813971 GCA_964017155.1 Oasisia sp. SBJ-2009 | reverse complement strand
CGATTACCAACACATAAGTGTTCATTCAGTGTACAATAAAACTATCAACATTGCATTATGGTGATTTGTAAATGTCAGACCTCCGCACGGAGATACGATTTGCTTGGTTCAGCCACGCGTGACGAGTGCGCGCTGACGTTACACGACTGGATGACACGGTTGATTGGTGTTTCCGTTTAATCTACAGTTGTTTATGTGTTCCACTTCTCTGACAAAGCCTCTGTCAATAGTTGGTTTTGGGGTCGTCACCACTGCAGAGCCGTCGACCGCGATCGACAAATTAAACCTGCGAGTAATCCTATACAGATTGTCGGCTTTGGCAATTTTGGTTCATTCGCGGACGGCACTTTACCAATATATGACACTTACCAAACGGCGATTAACTCGACATTATATCTACACTTGTCAGTACTGGAGGCCATATTGTAGAGCGTGTTTACAGCTCTGGTCTGTTGTTTATAACGTGCAACAGCGTTCATCGGAAAACGGTAAGTGTTATTCAGCCCACAATCCAATCCTTGGGACTGCTCAAAGTGTTTACACTGTACTCCCCGACAGATCGTTCGAATGAAGACCACCTCGACGTCTATGGGAAGCATTCAGCCACGCTGCAATTGACGCGCGAACAATAATCGTATCATTGTCTCTAGCCAGATCCTTATTTACACATCTGAGTGAACTAGAGCAATGTAGCGCGGACGAACCTGCCAACGGTTCGACATGGCAGCACATGGTTATCTCAGGTTATCTAGATGGAGAGTCACTGTTTCAGAAGGAATTGCGGCTAATCACGTCAATGGAGGCATGTCTCAAAACGCGCGATTTTAAACTAGCTTTTAATTTATAAAAGGTTACCTGTTAGTCCAGTGTTTCTGCCATATAGGCCAGTAAAAATGTTGAGGTAAACGATTTGTATTCTACTTGTTATGTCTTTCAACAAATCAGGAAGTGCTTTTTAAAATCAGTGGCATAAGGTAACTGGAGCGTGAAATTCAAAATGGCCGCCGCTGAGCAGGTATTCGTCAATAACTTTGGATCTATTATGGCTAGCTCCTCAAACTTGGTATCAATTCCGCCTGAAATTGACATTCCTTGACATGCTAGACTCGCCTAACCTATTTTATGTTTTGATGACATATTAGATGAAAAATCCAACATGGCCGCACATCCATGGCGATCGTCGACTGCAGAAACACAATCAGCCGTAACGTTTGATCGAAATGAGCTAGAAACTGGATTTTGATGTCCCTTTGATAGTTATGAGGATCCCCAATCAAATAAATACTATTTCATGACCTTTCAAGTTGAAAATATAGGTCAAACGTCAAGCTAATGGGTTACAATCAACGTGTTTTAACCATATCTGTTCACAAAATGGGATAAAACTGGCATATAGAGGACTTGTCTCTGTTGTTATCATCACAATTCTCCTGAACGTTGTATCAAATGGATGAGACTATATTAACTTTTAAAGGTTCTAAGCGCTAAGTCAAGGTCAAAATGTACTCATCCTTTCATGAAGCCGGCTACACTGAGGCAGTTGATTTACGTGATTTGTGTAGGTCTTCCCGATGTACCACATGCCGTCATCACCATTGCATATGTTCTTTTGATATATGTTGGGTTCCTACCAGCTATCCCAACCCCTGTGATAGATTATACCATTGCGAGAAACGTTCTAGGGTCCCCCAAGCAGCTGTCTCAGACGATGATGCCCGTGTTCTGTGACGAAGGCGTATTTCACACGGTTGCAGATATTCTGAGTCAGACGCATGTGTGGTAAACATCTATGGCATGTTTGGAGGGTTTCACTATGTCCGTGATAATCTGAAAAACCTCTAGATCGAGTTCGGGACAGGTGAGAAGAGAAGGTTAATTCCCCTGTATCGCAAGGCTGAACGAGCGGGCGAGCATCTCTGCCTTGTTCTGGTGAAGGCTCACGTACTCATTGGAAACGATGTTACCAGCAGAATTGGCACCCAGCTTGTAGCGATACAATGCAATCCCATTGTCGATCTGACTGAGTTTGCCGAGAGAGCAGAGCTGCCTGGAACGGTGATCGCGCAAGTGGAAGAGTACCTCGTGCGGGTTTGGGCGGGTGCCAGAACTAAGCCACAAAAGACTGCGTCTCCAGGTCCCTACCAGTGTCTCTGCTCCCACTGCCATAATGAAAATGCCCCCACATCGAGTTTTGTACGTAGACACATCACCAGAGCGCTTTTAGTTGTTCAAGGGGTTATAGCCAGTGAAGGAAGGCGCCTAGACTGTTGTCAGTGTGTGTGGGAAAATGATGGAGGCACCCCAAACCGTTGTAATGTCTTAACTCCCTGCTATGTCTACTAACATGCTATCCATGGGAAAATGTGGTAGAAAGTGTGTTACGATGCTGTGCCCACGCCGACAATCTGTGGTGATGTGTGTCATCTCTTGCCAGAAATCAAACAAATTCACACTGTCAAAATCGTTGTAGCTAAATGTTGAATGGAAAGTTTAGTGTCCGTGTAGCTCCACATGCTAGCTACATATACATTACAGGTGCTTATTATTATAAATCACTTGAAAGGCTACAATAAGGTTGTTTTTTCATAATATGTTAAAAATAAACAGTGTGACGGGTGTCAGATATCATGAATTGACCATAATTTGCAATTTTTTGTTTTCAATATTAAAAAGAGGACACCATGTATACATGTGTTGCCACTTTTGACCTTTGATCTTGGCTTAGTGCTTTGTTATAACCTCAAAAAGTTAATAATCTCATCCATTTGATTATACCTTAGCAGAATTATGATGACAACCACAGAGGTAAGACGCCTATATATATATATATATATATATATATATATATATATATATATATATATATATATACCAGTTCGAACGCGTTTCGTGAGTAGATATATATTATATATATTAATATATATATATATATATATATATATGTCCTATCAGCAGTAGGTTATCTGTACGAGGGATGCCACTGAGCACACTTGCCAGCTGGTTGTAGAAGGCCTCCTTGTTTTCATCTGGGTTTGTCATTGTTGGAGCAGCGCGGTCCTTGGTAACACGGGCGACGGCCGATCCGGTATGGAGTTTCGTGCAGTTGTACATTTCATTGAAGCTGCTAGCAAAAAGTGTTGAAGTGCCGCTGGCTTTTGCAAGTTACTAGCGACACTCTCTCGGGGAACAAATAGAGGTCTCACACCGGCAAGAGACATGGTTTTCTGGTTAGGGTTTGCTCCCTTAGCCTTCGGTTCTGTCAAGAACCTGTACGACAAGGCAGTGGTTTACAACTCTGCATGGCAGGGGCGTCAAACTCCCTGAGTTATTGCAATACCTGTTCTGGGGTACTGCAACACCTGCATACCTACTAGGAGACTTCAATGCGAGGATAGGAAGAGAAAATGACAAGTGGCCCCTGGTCATGGGCAAACATGGGATTGAGAAATGCAACTCCAATGGCGAGTTTCTACTGGCTCTGTGCTCTGAGTTCGAACTGATAGTGACGAACACAATGTTCAAGCAGAAGGATGAACGCAAGACCACCTGGATGCATCCTCGTTCCAGACATTGGCATATGATCGACTTCATCATCACGAGGTGTCGGGATAAGATGGACATCCACAGTACCCGAGTCATGCGTGGAGCAAACTGCTGGACCGATCACCAGATGCTGAGGTCAAAAGTGGCTTTCGGAATACGACAAAAGCACAACAGACAAGGGACAAGTAAGCCGACCAAGCTGAACACTGCAAAACAACTAAGTACCACCAGCCATAGGGAGAGTTTCGAGCAGGAGATGGACAGTGCTCTCGCCCAATGGGAGGAGAAGGAAAACTCAACACCAGACGAGGAATGGGAAGTTCTGCAGCAGGTCGTGTACAACACAGCCAAGACATATCTTGGCAAGCCAGACAGAAAACACCAGGACTGGTTTGACCCAACGACCAGGAGTTACAGACCATTGAGGGCAGAAGAGACCAAGGGCCATGTTGGATTTATCATCAAATATGGCTTCAAATCGTAAAAACAATAGGTCAGGCGTGTCAATTTTAGGCGGAATTTACTTCTATATCCATAAATGAAAACCTGGTCAGCGGCGGGCATTTTGGATCTCATGCTCCAGTGACTTTATGCCACGGATTTAAAAAAGCACTTCTAGAAGTTTTGAAAGTCATGGTACCCGAAAGACCTTTTTTATACCGACTCGGCATTTCTGGAAAGCATTTAGCCACAATACAATTACAGCTACAACAATTCCGCTATATAAAATCAACCAGTGCCTACACAAACGTACTCATTTATGCATTTTACTTGCACCGAGCAACGTGGAGCGATATCACTTTTGAAAACGCATCGGATACGTCCTGGTCACCTCTACTAAATGTCCATCGTTCTAACCACGGCACTACAGTACAGTAGGTACTCCATGACGGATGTCCTGATTTATTACGCGTCTTTGAAGTCATGCATTAATTATTGTTGACAAAACACAGCTGAACCTTGCAACTACAAATAACAGAAATACACGTGACACATCCGTAATTCGCTACGTTTGCTTCCAGATATGGCGAAGCAGGATCTACCAGCGATTCTGGTGACGGGAAAGTGTTGGGTCGGCGTAAGGAACACCAACGACAGCGCCATCAAACTGCCTCCGATTGGCCAATCACATACTGACACAGAAGTGAATTACTTCCGGTTCAATCACGGCAGGCGGAAATACCCTGTCGCCAAGTATTCCGTTTATCCTCCAATCAAACACAAGGTAATTGTTTTGTTTATACAAATGTCACATTTTTATAGGTTTCTTTTCTATTTTAGCGCTGTTGGCGTCAGCTAACTTTTTTGTCGCCATTTTCGTTGTCGTTATTTTATTTTGCTGCTCTGTTTCTTTAGTTTAAAATTCCGATAGATTCGAAATGTTTCGTAAGGCTCAACAGTTTCGTTATGTTGAAATGAAATTCGGAAAATGGGATTTGATTGTTGTTGGGAATATTCCTTGAATGTCAATACACTTGGATATTTTATTCGGATATATTATATATGATTGCTCTTATTTATTTTATTTAAAATAGTAGTATATTTTATCATAATCGCATGTAACTATGTAACTATATTGTCAGAACATCATACTTGTACGACGATCCAACATTACAACGCATTTCAATGTTTTCTTGTAACTGCAATGATAACACATGACAATAAAGCTGATCTTATCTCTTATCTTATATGGGAAAACTGGATGGGGTTCCTATTGGAGATATTGAAAAACAAATCCGGGATATTATTTTGATTAGGGCCGGAACGATACACCGATGTATCGCGATACACACCGCACGATACGGTACCTGTACCGTATCGTGCATATACACAATGTCCGTATAGCGATACGCTGCATAACGGCAGGTAAAACATTATTCACGCCATCTTTGTGAAGCAATACAATTCCACCGCAAACCATAATTGTCTGTGAATCGATAGCCTACCGCGTTATAACATGTAGTACCTGTATGTCGTCGACATCTAACTGTACCACATGCAAAACCTTTCACACTATTCATATTATGTTTCTTACAGGTATGGAAATACTTCAGTTTCTAAATCACTATCGAGTTTGAAACAATTAGTTTGAAACAATGTACCTGTATTACAGATTCCTTTCAGTCGTTCACGATAAATATACGAGCTGTATGCTGTTGCACCATTCTAGTCAACGTTGCCTATATCATGTCTTATCTTGTTGGAATACTGGCCAACACTCCTGGTGGAGTCAAACGGTCAGGGTTGGGTGCGCATGCTGTTGGGTTTTTAGTCGTGTATTAAAGCTTGTTTGAAATGTTGTGGTTTAGAAATGTTAACTATTGCATCTGGCAGGGAATTCCAGTCTCTTATTGTTCTAGGGAAATATGAATATTTATAGCAGTTCTTGCTGGCATGGATGGTGTTGAAAGCTTTATTGTTTAAATGTCTTGATAGGCGTTGTACAGGCTGGAGGAGGTTATTGACAGGCAAGGATAGGTGTCCATAGATGGCTTTGTGGAGTATGGTGAGGCGTCTGTTTGTTCGTCTGGTTTTTAATTGATGTAGTTTTAATTGGTTTAGCATTTCTGACACACAGCCCGCTTCTCTAGATGTATAGTCGTTGAGACAGAAACGGGCTGCGCGTCTTTGAACCATTTCGATTTGGTTTATAAGGGTTTGGGTGTGGGGGTCCCATACTGAAGATGAATATTCTAAGAGTGGTCTGACTAGGGTTGTGTAGGCTATTGTTTTGATGTTTATGGGGCATGAGTGGAGGTTGCGTCTGGTGAATGCTAGGGTGCGATGTGCTGAGGCTGTTATCTGATGTATATGTTTGTTCCAGTTTAAGTCTTTTAAGTCATATGGCGTATTGTGACCTCACTGTCACGGTACGTATCGTATTGCCACGAACTGTGTCTTTCCGGCCCTAGTTCAGACATTCGTATTCATCAAAACTCCGGAGACTTTTATCTTTTCTGGGAGACTGCCGGAAAATCCGACAGGCATGGCTACCGGTTAATGTAACGTATAACAGCTATTGAATTCGTTTAATAATTATAATAATAATAAAACTGTATTTCTATAGCGCTAATTCCCGCATGGCGGATCGATGCGCTGTACAAGACATATGATAAATGTATTAATAAATACAAATGTAAATTATCTATACATTCATCTAAAACATAAACACTGATTAAAACATGTATAACACTAAAAAGAAATTCTAAAGCAGTGCTCGTCATTTCACAACAATTTTAATTAATTAAAATGTCTAATAAAAAGATATGTTTTTAAAGGCTTTCTAAACACAGATAATGTTCCAGATGCACGAATGTTCACAGATAAGATATTCCATAGTCGTGGTGCTACTGCGCCAAATGCCGAATCGCCAATACACTTCTTTGTTATGCCTTGGTGCAATGTTGGTGCATAGTTCTGTCTTCCGCTTTGTTTCTTTGATATACCTTTATGAACTGTACTCGAAGTTACAGTTTAACGTGTGTCACTGCTTTCTCCAGGCATGTCTCTACAAGTCACAGTTGACTGCGTCCCTGCCACCCGTGCCCGTGGGGGGCAAGTTGACAACAACCGCGCCTCGACAGTTCGTCAAAGTGTCGTACTCAAAGAGACTCCACCGCGATGTGGCGCCACCGCCTAGAACTCTCAGCGGGTAAGTGTAGGCCATCTTTTTAAAGCTTACTATGAGTGATACATGTGAACTTTCCGTTGGATATGTTTCCGGACTGTATACATTTTATGACACTAACTCATTTATTATTATTATTATTATTATTACTATTATTGTATATACAATTTTAGAAACTTGTCTTTACACCGGTTTTATTACTACTTTATTTAATGGTAATTATATAATTTTATTTTATTATTTTGTTTAGTCTTTTAGCCACTATATGGCGGATACCGGCGCTATACAAATTGCCATTATTATTATTATTTATCTAAGTGATTCGGAAATAGAACAGGCAAGTATCACCTGCCGTCGTATCGTATTTATGTAATTTTGCCATTTTCATTCATGATCCTGTCCCCGACTAGAACGGAAGACCGTTCTTGCTAGCCAACCAGCTGTGTACAAGTGGCCACTTTTGGTTGCTCTTATGTGGAATAAGGTTTAGGGTTAGTGTTAGCGTTATGGCCTAGGTTTTGGTTAGGGTTAGCGTTAGGTGGAAGGTACTTTTGACGAGATTCACATTAGGTGTTATATATGCATTTGACAGGCACCTGTACGTGAGTGATTAGCAAGAAAGGTATTCCGACTCGAACAAGCTATGTATTTTTCGCATACGTGCGTAACTACCACAGCAGAAACCACCATTGTGAGTTTTATATCCATCCAACAAAAATAGTCTAGAAGGTGGGAACTATTATGCAGATAAGTTATTATCTTCAAATTGTTTGCGTATTGCAGTAAATTGACTTTGAATATGAGTACAGACAGCGAGGTGAGAACCAGTTGTGTGTGGTTCTGTACAGCTTTCTTAAGTGGCGCTCAAAATGGATGAGGACGAGAATGACTTGCGTTATGTTCATCTTGCAGCGTCAATCGGCCGTCGTTGGCCGGCCACAATGTGGCGGAGACTGCGCGCAGTGAGGGCGGATACCAGTTCGACACGCTGACCATCGTCAACACCACTGACCGTTCAGTGGACATTTCGTTCGACTACCTTGAAGCGTCGTGACGCCTCATGATGTTTCGTGGCGCATCACGTGACTCATTGTGTTACATGTGACACACCTTGGCGCGTAATGACGCATGGTGACACAGTTTGTTGCACTGTCACGCTTCAGGACGCATCCTGATCTGTTTCCGTCCCTGCTTCCGACCAGCAGATGGAATACAGTGAGGCGTATCAGTCGAGGCAGGAGATGACAAAGCCTCCTTTGCTGTCATAACTACAAACGTCATGCAAGGTCACGGTCACCACCAAATACCCCGGGGTACACGTGACAACAACAACCAACACCCAGACTAGACAACTGGTATCTGTTGTAACATCTCCAACGACTCGTCCGAAACATTTAGTGGAGGTGACGTTAAAAAATCATTACACAGACAACGTTTTAAGAATTCTCAACTAGAAATTCACGTTGCGCCGTTTTGGAATAGTAGTGGGGTGACCGTTTCAACATACGTCACGATTATTCGCGAAAACAAATCGTGCGAGCATTTACATGAACGACGAGTTTAAACACTAAATGTGCGATTTGTTGACCCGAACCAGCCCCAATTACCATTTACACGAGCGATTTCTGAACGATTGTGTCATAGACATAACCGTGCAAAATCGTTCGTTTACTTGGGCGCATATAAGGTGCCGGTAGAATATTTGTTGAAAATGTACATAACACAATGTTCGCATGCTGGTTAGTGCCATATTATGTCACCAGGTTGCGCGTTTATTTATTAGTAGTGGTCATTTTTGGACACGCATTTAGAACAATCCTTAGGGACGACATACAACCCAGGCAGGGGCGTCAAACTCCCTGAGTTATTGCAATACCTGTTCTGGGGTACTGCAACACCTGCATACCTACTAGGAGACTTCAATGCGAGGATAGGAAGAGAAAATGACAAGTGGCCCCTGGTCATGGGCAAACATGGGATTGAGAAATGCAACTCCAATGGCGAGTTTCTACTGGCTCTGTGCTCTGAGTTCGAACTGATAGTGACGAACACAATGTTCAAGCAGAAGGATGAACGCAAGACCACCTGGATGCATCCTCGTTCCAGACATTGGCATATGATCGACTTCATCATCACGAGGTGTCGGGATAAGATGGACATCCACAGTACCCGAGTCATGCGTGGAGCAAACTGCTGGACCGATCACCAGATGCTGAGGTCAAAAGTGGCTTTCGGAATACGACAAAAGCACAACAGACAAGGGACAAGTAAGCCGACCAAGCTGAACACTGCAAAACAACTAAGTACCACCAGCCATAGGGAGAGTTTCGAGCAGGAGATGGACAGTGCTCTCGCCCAATGGGAGGAGAAGGAAAACTCAACACCAGACGAGGAATGGGAAGTTCTGCAGCAGGTCGTGTACAACACAGCCAAGACATATCTTGGCAAGCCAGACAGAAAACACCAGGACTGGTTTGACCCAACGACCAGGAGTTACAGACCATTGAGGGCAGAAGAGACCAAGGGCCATGTTGGATTTATCATCAAATATGGCTTCAAATCGTAAAAACAATAGGTCAGGCGTGTCAATTTTAGGCGGAATTTACTTCTATATCCATAAATGAAAACCTGGTCAGCGGCGGGCATTTTGGATCTCATGCTCCAGTGACTTTATGCCACGGATTTAAAAAAGCACTTCTAGAAGTTTTGAAAGTCATGGTACCCGAAAGACCTTTTTTATACCGACTCGGCATTTCTGGAAAGCATTTAGCCACAATACAATTACAGCTACAACAATTCCGCTATATAAAATCAACCAGTGCCTACACAAACGTACTCATTTATGCATTTTACTTGCACCGAGCAACGTGGAGCGATATCACTTTTGAAAACGCATCGGATACGTCCTGGTCACCTCTACTAAATGTCCATCGTTCTAACCACGGCACTACAGTACAGTAGGTACTCCATGACGGATGTCCTGATTTATTACGCGTCTTTGAAGTCATGCATTAATTATTGTTGACAAAACACAGCTGAACCTTGCAACTACAAATAACAGAAATACACGTGACACATCCGTAATTCGCTACGTTTGCTTCCAGATATGGCGAAGCAGGATCTACCAGCGATTCTGGTGACGGGAAAGTGTTGGGTCGGCGTAAGGAACACCAACGACAGCGCCATCAAACTGCCTCCGATTGGCCAATCACATACTGACACAGAAGTGAATTACTTCCGGTTCAATCACGGCAGGCGGAAATACCCTGTCGCCAAGTATTCCGTTTATCCTCCAATCAAACACAAGGTAATTGTTTTGTTTATACAAATGTCACATTTTTATAGGTTTCTTTTCTATTTTAGCGCTGTTGGCGTCAGCTAACTTTTTTGTCGCCATTTTCGTTGTCGTTATTTTATTTTGCTGCTCTGTTTCTTTAGTTTAAAATTCCGATAGATTCGAAATGTTTCGTAAGGCTCAACAGTTTCGTTATGTTGAAATGAAATTCGGAAAATGGGATTTGATTGTTGTTGGGAATATTCCTTGAATGTCAATACACTTGGATATTTTATTCGGATATATTATATATGATTGCTCTTATTTATTTTATTTAAAATAGTAGTATATTTTATCATAATCGCATGTAACTATGTAACTATATTGTCAGAACATCATACTTGTACGACGATCCAACATTACAACGCATTTCAATGTTTTCTTGTAACTGCAATGATAACACATGACAATAAAGCTGATCTTATCTCTTATCTTATATGGGAAAACTGGATGGGGTTCCTATTGGAGATATTGAAAAACAAATCCGGGATATTATTTTGATTAGGGCCGGAACGATACACCGATGTATCGCGATACACACCGCACGATACGGTACCTGTACCGTATCGTGCATATACACAATGTCCGTATAGCGATACGCTGCATAACGGCAGGTAAAACATTATTCACGCCATCTTTGTGAAGCAATACAATTCCACCGCAAACCATAATTGTCTGTGAATCGATAGCCTACCGCGTTATAACATGTAGTACCTGTATGTCGTCGACATCTAACTGTACCACATGCAAAACCTTTCACACTATTCATATTATGTTTCTTACAGGTATGGAAATACTTCAGTTTCTAAATCACTATCGAGTTTGAAACAATTAGTTTGAAACAATGTACCTGTATTACAGATTCCTTTCAGTCGTTCACGATAAATATACGAGCTGTATGCTGTTGCACCATTCTAGTCAACGTTGCCTATATCATGTCTTATCTTGTTGGAATACTGGCCAACACTCCTGGTGGAGTCAAACGGTCAGGGTTGGGTGCGCATGCTGTTGGGTTTTTAGTCGTGTATTAAAGCTTGTTTGAAATGTTGTGGTTTAGAAATGTTAACTATTGCATCTGGCAGGGAATTCCAGTCTCTTATTGTTCTAGGGAAATATGAATATTTATAGCAGTTCTTGCTGGCATGGATGGTGTTGAAAGCTTTATTGTTTAAATGTCTTGATAGGCGTTGTACAGGCTGGAGGAGGTTATTGACAGGCAAGGATAGGTGTCCATAGATGGCTTTGTGGAGTATGGTGAGGCGTCTGTTTGTTCGTCTGGTTTTTAATTGATGTAGTTTTAATTGGTTTAGCATTTCTGACACACAGCCCGCTTCTCTAGATGTATAGTCGTTGAGACAGAAACGGGCTGCGCGTCTTTGAACCATTTCGATTTGGTTTATAAGGGTTTGGGTGTGGGGGTCCCATACTGAAGATGAATATTCTAAGAGTGGTCTGACTAGGGTTGTGTAGGCTATTGTTTTGATGTTTATGGGGCATGAGTGGAGGTTGCGTCTGGTGAATGCTAGGGTGCGATGTGCTGAGGCTGTTATCTGATGTATATGTTTGTTCCAGTTTAAGTCTTTTAAGTCATATGGCGTATTGTGACCTCACTGTCACGGTACGTATCGTATTGCCACGAACTGTGTCTTTCCGGCCCTAGTTCAGACATTCGTATTCATCAAAACTCCGGAGACTTTTATCTTTTCTGGGAGACTGCCGGAAAATCCGACAGGCATGGCTACCGGTTAATGTAACGTATAACAGCTATTGAATTCGTTTAATAATTATAATAATAATAAAACTGTATTTCTATAGCGCTAATTCCCGCATGGCGGATCGATGCGCTGTACAAGACATATGATAAATGTATTAATAAATACAAATGTAAATTATCTATACATTCATCTAAAACATAAACACTGATTAAAACATGTATAACACTAAAAAGAAATTCTAAAGCAGTGCTCGTCATTTCACAACAATTTTAATTAATTAAAATGTCTAATAAAAAGATATGTTTTTAAAGGCTTTCTAAACACAGATAATGTTCCAGATGCACGAATGTTCACAGATAAGATATTCCATAGTCGTGGTGCTACTGCGCCAAATGCCGAATCGCCAATACACTTCTTTGTTATGCCTTGGTGCAATGTTGGTGCATAGTTCTGTCTTCCGCTTTGTTTCTTTGATATACCTTTATGAACTGTACTCGAAGTTACAGTTTAACGTGTGTCACTGCTTTCTCCAGGCATGTCTCTACAAGTCACAGTTGACTGCGTCCCTGCCACCCGTGCCCGTGGGGGGCAAGTTGACAACAACCGCGCCTCGACAGTTCGTCAAAGTGTCGTACTCAAAGAGACTCCACCGCGATGTGGCGCCACCGCCTAGAACTCTCAGCGGGTAAGTGTAGGCCATCTTTTTAAAGCTTACTATGAGTGATACATGTGAACTTTCCGTTGGATATGTTTCCGGACTGTATACATTTTATGACACTAACTCATTTATTATTATTATTATTATTATTACTATTATTGTATATACAATTTTAGAAACTTGTCTTTACACCGGTTTTATTACTACTTTATTTAATGGTAATTATATAATTTTATTTTATTATTTTGTTTAGTCTTTTAGCCACTATATGGCGGATACCGGCGCTATACAAATTGCCATTATTATTATTATTTATCTAAGTGATTCGGAAATAGAACAGGCAAGTATCACCTGCCGTCGTATCGTATTTATGTAATTTTGCCATTTTCATTCATGATCCTGTCCCCGACTAGAACGGAAGACCGTTCTTGCTAGCCAACCAGCTGTGTACAAGTGGCCACTTTTGGTTGCTCTTATGTGGAATAAGGTTTAGGGTTAGTGTTAGCGTTATGGCCTAGGTTTTGGTTAGGGTTAGCGTTAGGTGGAAGGTACTTTTGACGAGATTCACATTAGGTGTTATATATGCATTTGACAGGCACCTGTACGTGAGTGATTAGCAAGAAAGGTATTCCGACTCGAACAAGCTATGTATTTTTCGCATACGTGCGTAACTACCACAGCAGAAACCACCATTGTGAGTTTTATATCCATCCAACAAAAATAGTCTAGAAGGTGGGAACTATTATGCAGATAAGTTATTATCTTCAAATTGTTTGCGTATTGCAGTAAATTGACTTTGAATATGAGTACAGACAGCGAGGTGAGAACCAGTTGTGTGTGGTTCTGTACAGCTTTCTTAAGTGGCGCTCAAAATGGATGAGGACGAGAATGACTTGCGTTATGTTCATCTTGCAGCGTCAATCGGCCGTCGTTGGCCGGCCACAATGTGGCGGAGACTGCGCGCAGTGAGGGCGGATACCAGTTCGACACGCTGACCATCGTCAACACCACTGACCGTTCAGTGGACATTTCGTTCGACTACCTTGAAGCGTCGTGACGCCTCATGATGTTTCGTGGCGCATCACGTGACTCATTGTGTTACATGTGACACACCTTGGCGCGTAATGACGCATGGTGACACAGTTTGTTGCACTGTCACGCTTCAGGACGCATCCTGATCTGTTTCCGTCCCTGCTTCCGACCAGCAGATGGAATACAGTGAGGCGTATCAGTCGAGGCAGGAGATGACAAAGCCTCCTTTGCTGTCATAACTACAAACGTCATGCAAGGTCACGGTCACCACCAAATACCCCGGGGTACACGTGACAACAACAACCAACACCCAGACTAGACAACTGGTATCTGTTGTAACATCTCCAACGACTCGTCCGAAACATTTAGTGGAGGTGACGTTAAAAAATCATTACACAGACAACGTTTTAAGAATTCTCAACTAGAAATTCACGTTGCGCCGTTTTGGAATAGTAGTGGGGTGACCGTTTCAACATACGTCACGATTATTCGCGAAAACAAATCGTGCGAGCATTTACATGAACGACGAGTTTAAACACTAAATGTGCGATTTGTTGACCCGAACCAGCCCCAATTACCATTTACACGAGCGATTTCTGAACGATTGTGTCATAGACATAACCGTGCAAAATCGTTCGTTTACTTGGGCGCATATAAGGTGCCGGTAGAATATTTGTTGAAAATGTACATAACACAATGTTCGCATGCTGGTTAGTGCCATATTATGTCACCAGGTTGCGCGTTTATTTATTAGTAGTGGTCATTTTTGGACACGCATTTAGAACAATCCTTAGGGACGACATACAACCCTAGTATGTTTGAAAGTGCTACACCGCAACGAATTATATTTCTCTTCTTCGACTCTATCGTGTTCTACTGTAGTGTACATAGCAAAACAACCGTGCAGATTCGTTATAATATATAAAATAGTAATCGTATCAATGCATTTGACTGCGTTGCGTACATGTGTGTTTTTTCAACGTCAATTCTGTGAAATGCATGCATCATTGCATACGTGTAATGGTAATTACTTCTGCATGTATTATTTAAGGTAATGATAAGTAATGATCACATTTAGCGATAACCTTGATATTAGCACTAATAAGCACGATCAATAACCTAATTCGACTCATTGAATGACAAGCGTACTACGAAACAATTGACTTGTTGAAAGTACACTGTTTTTTATTTCATAAATTGTAAGGTTCCATTAAGTGTATTATTAAAGTTAATGATAAGTAATGATCACATTTAGCGTAACCTTGATACTGATAACTATATTCTAGCACTAATAGACACGATCGATAACCTAATTCGACGCACTGAATGACAAGCGTACGACGAAGCAATTGACTTTTTGGAATTGGATGTTTTCCATATTTTTAATGCTTGCACTCGTTTGTATTTGGCATTGCTGTTTTTATTTGTACCCTTTATCGTTTTATTAATCTAATTTGTCGCAATGAATATGCCTGTAATGCAGCGGAGGTTCTTAGGTTCTTAGGTGGTTTCCTCCAAACAGCCCAAACTTGGGCTAACGCAAGATTCTTCTCTAGAATTAGTGAGTCCACTACAGGTTACACATTTACCCCCTGTGTGGGATCTTTTACTTCCCCTTGCATAGACACCAGATAGAAGGTACCACCAGCTTTTAGTGTCTCTTCCGGAAGACACAGGCAAATGTGGGGTGAACGAAATTGCCTAAGTCTCAAAACGGCGGTAGGTGGGATCGAACCACCGTCCTCTCGACTGACAGTCCAGTGCTCTACCGCGTGACCACCGCTCCCCTTGACTGACAGTCCAGTGCTCTACCGCGTGACCACCGCTCCCCTTGAGGTTGAGTGAAGGAACGTCTTAAGAGGACACGGGTGACGAGTAGGTCAAAATGAGACGGTCACGTGGCAAGAAAGAGAGATGAAAACTGGCAGAGATCAGATGCCCAGAAAGTGGAGGGAAGGGAGGCAAGGAAGACCGCGAACGCGATGGGAGGACTGCGTTAAGACGGACCTGGAAAGATTGGGAGGAGAATGGAGAACAACAGCAAAAGGTGGGAGTTGGAGACTGTTGACAGAAAACGTAATGAGACAAAGTGAGCTAAGAAAACACGAAGCAAAAGACGACGGTAACCATGGCCAACCTCACCCCTGACGACAGGGATGCCAAGTGGAGAACAACAACTGGGTTGATGTCTGGGTATATGGCAATCGTGGAGCATTGCATTTTCTTTTCACAGTTCGATCGTCATACCGCTATGCACGAAGAGACGATTTGTCGATACGAGTGACCGTTGTCATAGTTTGATCAGAACTGTTATAATAATTTACCTGGTAATGTGAAGTTATACTTTTCCCTGCCATCTCGTATCTCGCGGACCCCTGGCAGTTGTCTACCCCCACCCCCACCCCCACCCTCGTCAAGTAGAGCCATTGTTCCCCGTCTTTCCAAGTCATCGTGGTCCGTCAGGGAGACACACAGTCTCTCCGCCGATACGTGCCAACATGACTTAATTGTGCATTTCTATTAAAAACCCATAAATTTCGCGAACACACTTTAGTAGAGCAAGAAAAAGCAAACATATCTGGATATAGGGACATCTCAGATTTTACAGGCGAATGCGCTGGCGGCCATTTTTTAAGATATGCTGCGTCAGCTACACTTAATATTCGCCGACGTTTTTATCCGCCATTTTAGAAGATGGCGCCCGTCAAAGCGAAAGTAACTAATTTAATGATAGTAATAATGAGTGAGGAGTGATATCGTTAATTGTAAGTAAGTAAGCGAGTGAGTAGGTAAGTCAGTATTTATGTTAGGGGCGAAACTCATTTTTTTTAAACATTCCCTATCCAATTGTACTTTTAGACGTCATCACGGGACCATGTGTGAGTGACAGTGACCAGCGGTGTGGTCCTCAGAAGTAAGTACGTTTGACAGGAGGTAGTTTTAACAGAAAGGTGAAACATGGACACTGTGGCAGTGATGTTGTAGTAAGGAGATTTGGCTAGTTTTTTCCTTATTAGGAATACGTTGGTAGTGTTGGAAAGAAGGAACATGTGTACATGACCTAGAATCAATATATTATCGCCTGTGCCACGCCGACGATCCCGCCACGCTTGAGTACCTGCCAGACACAATACTCTGCACCTGTCCCCGTCGAAGCCAAACAGCGCAATGAGCCGATCAAGGGGGGCGTCGACCGCGTCGACCACAAACTTCACCTCCGACCTCTTTGAGGCTCTTTGTGAGCCGAAAGTGGCCAAAAAATTAAAAGAACTGCTCGTGGACGAACTACGGCACGAGGTAGATGAGCTACGCACAATCATAATGGCAAAGGACAAGCAGATCTTAGATCTGACGACAAAAGTGCAAGACCTTGAGGATAAGGCCGATGACCTGGAACAGTATTCCAGGAGGAACTCCCTGAGAATTTCAGGAATTCCGGAACGAGAGGGGGAGGACGTCTTGCAGGAGACGCTTCGAGTCGTCAACTCGACGCTCCTCCCTCCGTTGACGGTTGAGGAGATTGATCGTGTGCATCGTGTCGGACCCAAGCTG
Source organism: Oasisia sp. SBJ-2009 (assembly GCA_964017155.1). Lineage (NCBI taxonomy): Eukaryota > Metazoa > Annelida > Polychaeta > Sabellida > Siboglinidae > Oasisia > Oasisia sp. SBJ-2009. The sequence continues at coordinate 4,796,509 of OZ024866.1, read as the reverse complement.
CCGGACAAAACTCGACAGATCCTGATCAAACTCGCCACGTACAGAACAAGACGCCGTGTTTTCACGGCAAGAAGAGGCATCAAGTTCACGCAGCCAGCGCCGGGACCGTCAACAACACTGACGACGCACCCAGTCTTTGTCAATGACGACTTGACAAAGACACGTTCGCACCTCCTCTACGAGTGTCGCAAGGCCAAGAAGAACGGTAAGATCAAGGAAACCTGGAGCATTGATGGAAATATCCTGATACGGGACAACGCCAGTCGTGTGTCCCAAATCAAGAACATTCGTGATCTCGACAAGCAGGCTGTGTGACATTTGACACGCACTTATACCGTTAAAGGCTCACGTTCACAAAGTATGCCGATGCAGGTATAAAAATTGTTTTCACATTAATTCAAATGGGATAATTATTATAACATTTTAATACTTATTAATGAGACCCGCTTTACTGTATTCATACTAATTAACTGGTTATGTTTTGCTTAATTGTGTTTTCGTTGTTGACAATGGTTCTTACTCAGTCAACTATGTATGCAATTGTGTTGAACTATTATGTCACTATTATGCACATTTTGTATTCTACTATTTTCTTTATATTTTTTGCCAAACAAAAACTGTTTGTTTCTATCTGTGGAGTTGTATGCAGCTATTTAACATGCACCGTTTGTGAAACCAAAACCCGAAAGGCACTTACTGTTAACGAAATATTGTTATACATTGAAAACAAGATGATTTCAGTAAAATTTAAATTACAGGTAAATGGTAACTGACGAAACGTTTCTCCAATTTACAGGTGGTGTTACAAATAACTGTCTAAATAATATTTTAAACGCAGGCAATACTATTGACGGAAATAACGAATTGCCAATAATACGCCGATCATCATATTATGACTTTGATAAATTTAATTGATTAGCCAAAAAACAAGGAAAACAGTTAAGTATTTTAAGTTCAAATATACAGTCCATAAATGCAAAGTTTAGTGAACTTGAGGCATATGTAAATGACGTATCCTCGTTAAACTTTAAATTCAGCATAATATGCCTTCAGGAGAGTTGGTTATCTGAGAATGATGACTTGTCATTAATCCAGTTAACTGGATATGACTGCATTTCACAAGGAAAAAGCTGCAGTAGTAAAGGTGGATTGTTAATATATATAGATAATCGTTTTGACTATGATGAAAGATGAATTTGAATATGTATGAGCATTGGGAGGGTCAAATAATACAAATAACTGGAGGAGGATTATCGCAGCCAGTCATTATAGGAAACATTTACCGTCCTCCAAGGCCCTCAATGGAAAATTATAACAAATTCATAAATGAATTTTCAACTGTAATATCAACTTTGCCATGTCACCAAAACAACAGTGTTATCCTTGCAGGGGATTATAACATAAATATGTTAAAAATAAATGAACAAGAACACTGTAGCACTTTTTTTGATATGTTAACTTCATTCAGTCTCTTCCCCCAAATTACACTTCCTACAAGGTTCACAACAAGGACTGGTACTCTTATTGACAACTTCTTTTGTAATTTAACAAAACGTATTTTACAAAGTACAGCAGGAATACTAATTAAGACATTTTCTGATCATCAGCCATATTTTATGTTTGTGAATACCACTCTTAAAGAGGATCATACTACAAAATTCATACAAGTTAATGTACAAAATAAAGAGGCTATGTTAAAGGTAAAAAATGATCTTCACTCCTCTGATATATACACAAAATTAGACACAAACCCAAATACTGATCCAAATTATAATTATAATATTATCATAGATGAAATCAACCAAGCTAAAAATAAATATATGACTAGCAAATTAGTGAAATTTAACAAATACAAGCATAAGAAGTCTACATGGATAACCCAAGGACTGCTAACCTCAATAAGATACAGAGATAAACTTTACAAACAAATAAAACTCACTAATCCTGAATCTTCCGAATATGCCATATTATTGGTCAATTTAAAAACGTACAATAGCATTTTAAAAACAAGTTTTCGTAAAGCAAAACAAATCTACTATGATAAATGTTTTCATAATTTTAAATTTGATATAAAAAACACTTGGAAAACTATAAATGAAATCCTTTCTAGAAATAAAACTAACAAATCATTTCCCAAATATTTTAAAGACTGATTCTATTGTGACAGATAAATCAGAAATTGTAAACAAATTTAATGATTTTTTTACTAATATAGGTAGTAATCTGGCAAGTAATATAAAATATAAAGGCACTCGTGAACATACATATTATCTAAATAAAATAGTAGAGAGAAATTTCACATTTAGCTATGTTGAAGAAGATATTATAAAGAGGACAATAATCAATTTACCTAACAAAAGTAGCTGTGGATATGATGGTCTCTCCACTAAATTACTAAAAATTCTTGAACCAGCACTAACCAAATCTTTAACATTATTAATAAATCAAGTATTAACAACAGGAATATTCCCTGATAAACTAAAAATTGCAAAGGTAATTCCTGTTTATAAAAAAAGGTGAGAAAACTGTTTTCAGTAATTATAGGCCCATATCACTTCTACCAGCTATTTCAAAACTACTTGAAAAAATAATTTTTGAACAATTATCATTTTATTTAAGAGACTCTAGGCTTTTGTTTGATCATCAATATGGTTTCAGACAGAAACATTCAACAGAATATGCGGCATTAGAATTAATAGATAGAATAATAACACAACTGGATAAAGATGAAATACCAATTAATATATATTTAGATCTCTCCAAGGCTTTTGATACCATTGATCATATAATTTTAATTGATAAATTGAAATATTATGGTGTACATGGAATAAATCTCAACTTATTCAGCAGCTACCTAGAAAATCGTAAACAATACACGGAAATTGACAATATCAAATCAAATATGTTATCAATAACAACAGGTGTACCACAAGGTTCAATTTTAGGACCACTATTATTCATCATATACATAAATGATTTTGCACAAGCAAGTCAAATGTTTAACTTTCTCATTTATGCAGACGACACAACTTTGTCAAGTACACTAAATGTGTTCAGTGATAACACGCATGACCGAAATTTAGAATCTTTAATTAACGAAGAACTTGTTAAGATAAATGATTGGCTCAAGATTAATAAATTATCACTAAATGTAGTAAAATCCAAATTTATGATATTTCAAAAGAAAAAGAAAAATACAGAGATATTAAATCTGAAGATAGACAAAATAAATATTGATCAAGTTAAGGAATTTAATTTCTTGGGTTTAATTATAGATACAAATTTAAACTGGAAAAAGCACGCTGAAAAAATATCAAATGCGTGTTCTAAGAAAATTGGAATCTTAAACAAATTGAAACATATTTTACCCCTAGATATTAAGAAAACATTATATAATTCATTAATAGTGCCACATATTAATTACTGCATTATGGCATGGGGCTTTGAATCAAATAGAATAATAAAGTTACAAAAAAAAGCCCTGAGAATTATTACTTTAAGTAACTACATTTCCCACACTGATCCACTGTACAAACAACTTAGCTTATTAAAAGTAGATGACATCCTTAAATTACAACAATTAAAATTTTACTCTAAATATCTACACAATGACCTACCTTGCTATTTACAAAATTGGAGGTTTGTGTTTAAATATGAGGTACATGGTCATGACACAAGAGACAAAAATAAAATATACACTTATCAAATTAAACATGATTTTGCCAAAAAATGTCTCAGACATAATTTGCCACTATTATTAAATAACCTTCCTGAAATAGTGAAAGAAAAACTTATGTCACATAGTAATCAGGCATTTGTAAATTATGTAAAACTGTATTTCTTACAAAGTTATGAAGTAATATGCACTAGACAAAACTGCTATGTTTGTATGCAAAATTAAGAATCTAAAACCACCTAAAAACTTCATTCAGTATTTATATTTTAAAACAGAGCCTTTCTACTTGAAATACAATAATCTTGTCAGCTGCGCACAAGCATCTTCATATTATGTATGTTTGGTGATATTTTTTTGGTTTGTTTCTGGAAGAATTTGTTCTAGATGACGAAATTATTATGTACGTTAAATTTTCGGATAGGTGGCTCCTCGATAGCGACTAGCCTGGTCTTAGAGGAGTCTCCTGACCCCAGGGTGTAATTGTTAATTATACGCATTATTGCCATGTTTGCTATAATTTTTTTATGTTTGTATTGTTCTGATTATTTATGTATGACATGGATAATGTGTATGTGTGTATTGTTTTTAAATAATGGTCAAATAAAAACAAATTCTTCTTCTTCAAATTCTTCTTCTAACGGGCAACGGAAAATGTAATTGTCATTCTTCCACGACTCATTCGATTACACTCTAGGCCCGGTGGTCACGTGATACCAGTGCATCAAACAATGACAAGTAAGTAACTAGGTAAGTAAGTTAGTTTTGTGGAACATGAACGGTGACCCCAGTGCTCTGTTAAAAAACGTATTTTAATGCTGTATGTGGTGTCGCTAACAGGAATCAGCCTATGGAGTCGGCCTAATGATTAGCCGGAAGTTCGCTGAGTCAGTTTTGTGAGTGTGTGTGGCGGGGGGGGGGGGCAACCAACGTCGTCAAAACAATGGTTGTTAAAAGCGGCCCTGCAAACATTTAGTATAGTCTTTTAGAATTTCACCGCTTTGCGCGCGAAATATTTTAATTTTGAATAAGCATCAGGCTAGTTAACCACACTTACTGTGCACACCAACGTATTTATTCGAGTATTAAAAATACTTTGCCTATGTAAAACATCGCCATAATGTTCTCTGTGGACAGCTGAAACGCCGATTGGTCGGTTTAGTTTCGCGACAAGGCGGCTACGAATTTAGAAGCGTGCCGTCCGACTTGCCGGGACTTCAACGAATGAACATCTGTGTCAGCCGGCGTCCGCTAAACCATAAAAATAGCAGGTTGGCCGCTAGCAATTTCGTCTCTACATTCGAACCTCACGCGTGTGTTCACGGGTATGTAGGGTTCGAACACTGCATCCGATTAGCGTTTCTTGATGTGACGCTTCCTGGTCGACCGTGCAGGTCTCCGCGAGTCCCGTCTCCCCACGCTGTGTCTTCGTCTTGTCCGTCTGTTGCAATAGCGGCCGTCAAAGCCAGTGGCACAGACACAGATTTGGTCGCGGTGCGACAGGATGAAACATTTGCCCCCGTTGCGACACGGAAGAGTGCACTCGTGGTAGTGACGGAACTGCGAATTCCCGCCGACGACCGTCTGAAACAACCCCGGCTTATTTCGTTCAGTGCGTGCCCGCCAGCCAGCCAGCCAATTAAACTTGTATTATATATACATCTCGGTTCGTTTTGAACGTATGGGGCTAAAATCTGTGGGATAAAGTGAGACTGAAGGATTTAACAATCTAATATCAAACGGGCACACACTCTCTGTAAGGCACTAGCTACAACGCAACGTCCTCATCAGATGGAATGTATGTAGCATTAAATTTAGATTAGCTGCTGTTACATACCGTACAGTTTCTACTTGACAACCGACATATTTGGTTAATCTACCACATTTCTCTGATATCTCCAGGACCCTCAGATCATCCGTTTCCATCAACGTTTTGTTCTTAAAATTAAGCTCACTATTAAAATTGTTAAGGATATAGGCGCTATAGAAGTGTTACAATTATTATTATTATAAGATGAATATACATGCTAGAGAGGAAAGTCATAACAATGATATTGTGTTCCTGTAAACATTTACATTACATAGAATTTATCCTCCAAATGCTGCAATTATCTATGCACTTTTCTGGCCTGTACCCTTGATTCTTGGACTCATTCTCTCAATATAATAGTTATTTAAACATCTTGGATTAATCTAAGAGCTACATTACGAATTTCAGAGGCAAACAACCGTTAATATTCACATATGTTTGCTTATTCAATCTATATTTATTTTTAAATCTAAATATGCTTGGTGTATTATGTCAATAGTTCTTGTTTGTTCAATTCAAGTCGTATTAACTCACATTAAACGATGGCAAAACTTGTGACCGGGCACCTCTTTGCCGAATCTGAAACAGAACCAGTGTCGCATTGATGAAACGAATGAGTATTTCTGGGGGTCCGAATTCTGGTGTAACGTGTCCGAATTCCCAACATATTAAAAAATATACACATTGGTCAATAAATTACCTAAATTAAAATGGACACACGTTCGAAATACCATTCACACTTGCAACGTTTTTTGCGAGTCCAAATAAAATAAATAAATAAATAAATCCGAATTTTGGTCTTCTAACTAAGCAAACCGCTTCTTTTTTTCAGCAAGCCTAGAGTGAAGTTGGCTATCATAGTGATTCTATGGGCGTGTCACTTCAGGTTTTCTCAAATGGTGACTTCGAGATAGGGGTTTCTGGAATTGTTTCGCAGTATTTGGTTATCACGTTGGTGGACCTAGGGAGATGTTTGGTTGACGCTCGTAACGTAGCATTTCTTTGGATTGAATTACATACGCCATTTGTCATTTGGCACATTTCTCTAGTTGTTGGAGAGCTATAAATGATCTTCTCTGATGCTGCAAAGTCTGTAAAGCAGGTAGACATCGGTGAATAGGTGATCTGAGGACGTGACGGAGTCTGGACTGTTGTTTATGTGTCTGTGTCTATATGATAATTGGGAAAAACTTCTTAAGGTCATTTCCCCAATATAGCCTAGGGGGTGGTGCCGAAGCATATATATTGGGGAATTAAAATAATCATCTGCCCATATTCAAGATTCGTCCCTTCATTGCCTGGTCTACTAAAACAGATATTAGCATAAACTTGAGTCCAAGCCGGCACTTGAATAATTCATTCATGGTGGCCACGGGTGTTGTTATTGTTATAATGAACTAGGTGACTCCGCCAATTACATAGGGTAAACGAAAAGCAGAGCTTGAGTCTTCCCTTAGGTCTTAGACGCCTACGTCTACTATTGTATTTATTTAAAACGTCTAGTAAGTAGATGAGAAGCATCTAGACGTCTACGTGCAGGTTGTTGCGATATTAGTGAACTTACCTTCATTCTGCCGACCGCTGTATTCAACAACAACGTTAATAATAAAATTGACAAAAGGACGACCTTGATACCGCCAGCCATTTTCGTTTTTTTAAATCCTACGTACCGGAAAACTACGTCTGGTAAATGTCACAATTTACGCGTACCGGAAACAATGGATGTATCCGGTACGTCACGGTTAGTTTACGTCACAGTCATTGACGTAAAAAAAAACTAGACCGCGCACAGCCACCTTGCGAATGGAAATCTCACTCCAACTTCCGGTCAGGGCGGAAGAGACGCCTGCTGACAGCATGCAAGCATTACTACCTTAGGACGGTTCTGATCGTAGGATTCTGTGTTCCTCTGCGATCAGCTCTTCGTTTTCATTATCTATTAATATATAATCGCATGTTCCGGTTGTATTGTTAGTAATTCTTAACGGTGCTTCGAAGTCATACACAATATCTTGGTTATACCAGAATTTGTCTAGTCGTATTTTAAATGAATTTAGAGATTTAGCTGTTGCCACTGTATCAGGTAGACTATTCCAAGGTTCGGTAATTCGAATTGAAAATAATGTTTTTCTTAGTTTTAGTTTAAGAGAATTTTAGAGAATGTCCCCTGTTTCCTGTTCATTGTGATACTTCGTTGTTTCTCAACAGTAATCTCCCCGATGTTGACCCGATTTCTCGTCGTGTCGCACGTTGCTGCCCCGGGGGTTGGTATGCAACAAGCCAATCTTGTGTGGTTAGTATCCGAGCAATGATATTTGAATTTGTCTAGTCGTGTTTTGAATTATTCTAGAGATGTAGCTGTTACCACTGTATCAGGGAGACTATTCCGTCATCTATGGTTCGGTAATTCGAATTGGAAATATATTTTTCTTATGTTTTGTTTGGCTCTTTGAATAATTCCTGTTTCCTGTTCTTTGTGATACTTCATTGTTTATAAAACAGTTTGGTACAGATTAGTGGTTATAAATGTTGTGTGTTATTTTGTAGATTTCTATCATTTCACTTCTTAATCTTCGATATGCTAATGTAGGTAGTTTAAGTAATTTAAGTATTTCTATATATGATAGGTCCCTCATACCTGGTAATTCTTTAGTGGCTCTTATCTGAATATTTTTTAAGACAATTTTGTGTTTTATAAGATTGCGTGTTCCGGTTCTGTTGTTAGTCATTCTTAACGCCTAATAACGGTGCTTCAAAGCATACACAATATCCTGGTTATACCAGAATTTGTCTAGTCGTGTTTTGAATGATTCTAGACTAAGAGATTTACCTGTTTCCACTGTATCATGGAGACTATTCCATGGTTCGGTAATATCCTGGTTATACGAGAATGAGAATTTGTCTAGTCGTGTTTTGAATGATTGTAGACTAAGACATTTACCTGTTACCACTGTATCAGGGAGACTATTCCATGGTTCGGTAATATCCTGGTTATACCAGAATTTGTCTAGTCGTGTTTTGAATGATTCTAGACTAAGAGATTTACCTCTTACCACTGTATCAGGGAGACTATTCCATGGTTCGGTTATATCCTGTGTTTCCTGTTCTTTGTGATATCTAATTGTTTCTCAACAGATTTGGTACAGATTCGTGATTATAAATGTTGTGCAGTATTTTATAGACTTCTAATTCTATCATGTCTCCTCTTAATCTTCGATATGCTAATGTAGCTAATTTAAGCAATGTAAGTTTTGTGTTTTATCTTATATGGGTGCCATACTGCCATAGCATAGTCTAGGTGTGATCTAAAACCATTGTTTTGTAGAGAGGAAAAAAAGTATGTTTATCGAGAAATAGGAAAGTTCTTCTAATTATTTTGGTCATTTCATTTGCCTTATTTACCACTTGGCTTATATATGTTCATCAAATGTGAGTTTTGAGTCAAAGATTACCCCTAGGTCTTTTTGTTTATCATGTGTGTCTATTGTTTTGTGACATTGTTCATGGTTGTATAGTATTGATTTTCACCTACATTATTTTTTCCAATTTCCATGTGTACATTTATCTGGTTGTAGTGGGAGCATCCAATCATGGCTCAATTTTTCTCTGGTGGTTATGTCCTGTTGTAGTTTATCTTGGTCATTCGTATTTATTATGGATCGAAATATTATAATATCATCAGCAAATAGAAATGTGTCGGATTGAGGATTACTGATCGTTAGTCCTGAATATGCTCCAGACCAAGGCAGAAGCAGACCCAATAAACCACAGCTACTGCAGCATCATGATTGACGGAATGTCTATCCGAAAACATCTGGACTGGGACCCCAAACGACAGGAGATGGTTGGATTTGTCGACCTTGGAGCCGGCTCGCTGGACAATGATGCTGGAGAAGCTACAGAAGCTGTCGTCGTTATGGCTGTGGGGCTTCAGGGTCAATGGAAAGTACCAGTGGCGTATTTTCTTGTCAATGGTATTTCTGCTGAAGTTCAATCTCAACTTGTATTGTCTGTTATAAGTTCATTGTATGAAGCTAAAGTAAATGTTGTTGCTCTGGTAATGGATGGTCTGAATGCAAATCAGAAAATGGCTAATGTAATGGGATGTTCCTTAGCAGTTGATGACATGCGCAGCAGTTTTCCACATCCATCAGATAGTTCACGTCTTGTTCATGTATTCTTTGATGCTTGTCATCTGTTGAAAACTGTTAGAGGAGCATGGCATGCTTTACAAGAGATTGTATCATCTGTTGGCACTGCTAAATGGAAACATATCGTCTTACTACAGGAGCTACAGGCATCTGAAGGGCTACATGCTGCTAATAAACTCACTATTAAACACATAAGGTTTCAGAAGCAAAAAATGAAGGTCAAGTTAGCAGCGCAAACTTTAAGTGCATCAGTAGCTTCTGCATTGAGATATGCATCGGAGATTGATTGTACACATTTAAATGACAGTGAAGGTACTGCCAAGTTCGTGTCGCTGATTGACCATTTGTTTGACATTTTTAACAGTCGCATACCAGTAGGCAAAGGATACAAAAGCCCTTTGAGGCCAAGCAACCTTAGTGACGTTGAAATGTTTCTTAATCATGCCAAGTCTGTGTTAATCAGTATGGCAGATGTGACCGGCAAGAAAGTGTCTTCAGGTAAACGTAAAATTTGTGTCATAGGTTTTTTATGTAACATAGATAGTCTTCTAAAACTCTCAAAGGAATTGTTACTAGGACCCACACCTGTACAACGTTACCTACTGACATACAAACTATCTCAGGATCACTGGGAGTTTTTTTTTCCAGCTGTTCGCCAACGTGGAGGATGGAATAACAATCCATCAGCTGTGCAGTTCTCCAATGCAATCAGGTCATTGTTAAGTCATGCAGGTTTATCAATCACAGGTTCTGCTAAAGCAAATTGTGTGCCTCAGGATACAACTTCATTACTAAATGTTGTTGACACTGAGCCGGATGATGACATTGTGCCATTTATCAACTTTGAATCCGCTCTCTCTGATCACCCATACAGTTGTACTAGAATTGGTCTAAGTGTCTTTGTAGAGGGTATCATTGCGTATATAGCAGGATGGGTAGTGCGGTCAGTGACCAAGCAGGTATATTGTAAGGAATGTGCACTTTCACTAATAAGCCCTGCTTCAGAATGTACGTCTGCCTTGCTCAAACTAAAAAACAATGGTGGGCTTGTTGTCCCATCACCTAGTGTCGTTAAAATTGTTAGGCATTGTGAAATTGTATTGCGCTCTTGCATAAATATCAAGCAAGTAGTACCTGGACAGTGGGAGAAAATGTTGGTGTCCAGAATGTTGGTAGAAATGCCTAGTGATTTGTTTGTGGAACTAAATGACCATTTCATAGAGACTTCCAAGGGTATTGACACACAGTGTTATATACTGGTCAAGCTAATTTGTGAAAAATTCATCAAAGTTCGACGATTCCACACAGTGAACATGACCAATCTGACTCTTGCAGGAGACAGTGTCAGGCACCAACTGAACAAAACTGTATTGTTCAAGCATCAGTAACATCAGTACCTGTTGCCTGCACACCAATCACCTGGGTGCAAATCCAAATTAAATTTACTCGTTAATGTTTCACACCACTTAACACATTCGGTGTTGGCACAGAGGTACATGTAACATAGTCAAACTTTGATCCAGTGCAAGTCGTGACAGATATTTTATGTAATATTTGTACCTTTGGTTTGTATCATGTGCTTTTCAAGTTAATCTGTACATGTAACATGCAAGTAATACACAATGAGATCACCATGGGTGATATGGTCATTAGTTATTATATAATTATAATGATAACTGTGCATGTCACAGTGGATAATGTTAGTGTTACATATAATGTACGTATTATTGATGGTTAGTTTGGACATATTCTATAATGGTGGAGGAGCGTATTCTATAATTGTGGAGGAGTGTATGGAATTTAGTGTATTTGTTTGTGCGTGGGATCACTTCCCCCACATCCTCTTGACCTCGAGACAACTATACGTCCTGTAAACAGTTCCTGGAGGCATGACCCATTGGCAATGCACCCTTTCGGTCAGTACACTTCCACTGTACCACGTTAGTCGGTACATAGATAACAGGAACTAATCTCACATACTGCCCACATACCGGATGTTTGGTTGATATAAAAAGAGGTGACAGCGCCCTTTGTGGCATGGGGAAGTTCCGAATTGTATTTTATACTTGATAAAGCATTACTGTTAATCTATAACTTGATTACTTATAATTACTTGGTGATTTTGATGACTATAGTTATCATCTGATAACTAGAAGACTGGGCTGTGAACCAGAGTAAAGAGTGTCTTCAATGGATTATGAGGAAGATGGTTATATGTGATGACAAATACTGTTGATGTTATAGAATTGCATTGATACCACAATGTGTGTATAACCTTATTCTTATTGTGACTGTAATAGGAATAATAATATTGGGTGTTTAGAATGTAATATAGACACCAGAAGCTTGTATCTGTATTGAGACACACACATGGGTTGTTATCTTTGATTAATTACCTAGCAGTTCAGCTGAGGCAGAGACAGCTGGTAAAGGCTGAGGCACTGGTCCAGATTTGTCAACAAAGCCGGACAAGTAGGGTCAATGACAACTGGGACTCAGTGACAACTGTGGACAATTGCATGAGTATATTGCACAGTATATTATGTTATGTGATAGCCTTGTTATTTAGGTAACATTTGGTTTTGTATTTCTACAGACAGTGCCAATCCTGATCTACTCATGTAGTGGTCAGTCGTCTTAAAACAAATTAAGTCGTATTTAAGTCGTCTTTAGTAGAGACATTTCAGTCGTCTTTATGGGTTTTTAGTAGACCTTTTAGTATGTTTCTGTGGCATAATAAAATTATATAATAAAACCTGTTGTTTTATTTATATATGAGTGCGTTTAGTATCTCCTAAAATGTTAAACATGGTTCTAAATACTAAACCAGTGAACAATCCCCTGTACTTTTACAGTTTAGTTTATTGAATTCTTATTCTTTTTATTAACTACAGCATTTAAAGTTGTCCTTCGTTCATGTTGTTCTTGTTTATTTCGAGAAGGTCAGAATAGTACATATGTTCCATCGGTATGGCTAAATGTCCACGTCTGTACTTTATTACTCGTCCAATGACAACACAGTTTTGGGGAAATTTCGTCTGACAATTGACCGTGAGCTTGTGTCGCCAAGCAGAAAACGAATGGTCCCATCACCGAAAAACTGCCACCAAAACATAATTATTGCAACACTGTATCGTTCTGTCGACGTCTGCCGCTTAAGTTTGCAAATGTTCAGTAAACATCGCCGTTTTAGGCACAACACAGTGCCTGTCAAATCATTCGTGTTACACCACCTCTTCAAATGGATCGACAACACCTCGTAAGCGACTCGGACGCTGAAATCGGACTGCACATCTTGTCCAAAACGACGAACTTTGACTACGAAATTGACCAATTTCTACGTGAGCTGCCATGCCCATGTTTGCTCGAGTACGGCGTTGAGCATTGTCTTGAGCATACTCAGGATTTGGACGTTCCGTGCTCAAGTCTGAGCACGATATCGTACGGCTTCGTAATCTCGGGTCCAGGTGTAGTAGATAAACCATACGAAGTTTGGTCATCGTAGACGTAGGTGAACATTTTGATGGTTTTTCGAGGTGCGAGCCTAAACTGCAAAAGTACCAAATCCCCTTCCCCCTCCCCATTCTTAAAATACCGAAAATATCTTCAGCTATATTCTTAGTTGTGTATTGCAAATCCCTTCTTATGATAAAGAAACGACATACAATTTATTTAGACAGTTTGCATTCATTTATAGCCACGCTTACTGATGTAAACATAACGCATGAGTGCATAGAACATACCAAGCGCCATTGTTGAATGTGCGCTTTTGCCCTGACCGGAAGTCGCCGCTCGTTGGCTGCCTGGCTCTGACTTCTCAACACTGATTGCGCGGTCTAGTTTTTTTTACGTCAATGGTCACAGTCACAAGTATACGCGAGGCCTCATTCAACCTTTCTACAGTGTTGATAACGCTTCAGTATGTGAGTTACATTAGGGGCCTACTAATGCAACATGACATCTCCTAGTGCAAATATTTCGGCACATTTTGACACTTTAACAACCTTCCCTTTTTTATAATAAACATAATCTTCTGAAACGAGAATTTCGACAAAATTTACGACGAAAGTCACGTGTTAAGATAGCTAGACAACCGGTTTGCTAGACAACAACTGATGGATAGGTGAAGTGAGTAAAAGTATAAGTAGATATGCACAAAAAATACGTGAATAGAAGAAAAAGTAATCATGTCAAAATACTACTTGAGTAGAAAGCATATATCATAAAATAGTAACCTATTTGCTAAGAAGGCCTAACAACGAAAGCAAACGTAAATTTATTCGTTCAATATAATTGTTCGTGCAACAAGAGTGCATCAAAACGGCGACTCAGGTCTGGGGTGGTTTCTGAAACGTGTCGTCTTGGCCTGACATCTGTGTAGTCGGATTGTCCGACTCATCTCGCATTCATACATATCTGATTCGACACCAGAAGTACTGAACAAATCACTTTATTACATTTACAAGCAGAGAGAGGGATAACACTGATCGACCTCGAGTCTCGTCATCTTCCAAGACTGATCTCATGGACTGCATATGTCGTTCTATGCATTTACATTGGCATACCATCACATCCCTCTTTCTTCAAAACATAAAGACAAAATAACTAACTTACTAATGTCCGTATGTAAGAGAAATCAAATCATTATTCTAACTATTAGCTATAATGTTCGTGTAAACTAGAACACAATTACAGGTCCAATCGTTGTGGGCGTTTCACTCGTCTTCCGGAGCTAGTGTATTGTTCCGGTTGTGGAAGCTGGAAACGGACTGACTTCTTCTGGGGTAACACGGAGTTACACGGAGGTGGTACGACTTGCATGTCGTCTCTTCGCGTCAAGTCGTCTGTATCGTCCACGTTGTCTTGTTGGAACGTATGTCGTTCAGTCGTCTCACGGAGGTGACGACGGTTACGCCTAAGGACATTGCCTGTCGGAGTCAAGACGTTGTACGACCGCGGCTGTACATCAGTTGATATCACCTTGGCAGGCTGCCAGGTGTCTGTCTGAGTGTCTCTCACACGAACGTCCTGTCCGGGTATTAGCGGTGCAAGTGGTTGCATAGCTCGCTTATCATGGTTAAGACGTTGGATTTCTTGCCTCTCGGCGAGACGACGTCTGATTTCGTCTTTCGACCAGTGTTCATTTCTGATGATCACGGGGAGGTTCGACTTGTACTTGCGGGCATTTAGCATCTCTGCCGGTGACGGTAAGTGGCTGTCGATTGGTGTGGATCTCAACGCGAGCAGTGCTTTCTGCGGGTTGGATCTCGACATCGCTGCCTTCTTCGGGGTATACTTCACCGTCTGAACTTGACGTTCGATGAATCCATTCGATTGTGGGAAGTGTGGACTGGACGTTACGTGGTCGAAGCACCACTCGGCGGCGAAGTTTCGAAAAGCCTGACTGCTATAGTGTCCACCGTTGTCGCTCACAACCTTGCTTGGCGATCCATTCTCCGCAAACACCTCACTCATCTTCGATATGATGCGGTCACTCGTCACCTTCCCCTCGATGCGGTAGACAAAAGGGAATTTCGAGTAGTAGTCACAGATGAGAAGATACGTGTCCTCTCGTATGGCAAACAGGTCTGTGCCGACGATCTGCCACGGACGTGTCGGTAACTCATGCTGCATCAGCGGCTCGTACGCCTGACGTTTCTGTAACCGTTGACACGCGTCGCACTTCCTCACGATGTCGTCGATGTCCTTGTTGATCGACTTCCAGTAGACACAGGACCGCGCTCGCAGCCGGGTCTTCTCTATGCCCTGATGAGCCTCGTGCAGTTTGCTCAACACTTCCGCCTGTAGACTTAGGGGAATCACCAGACGGTCGCCCTTCAAGATAAGACCGTCCTCAACTGCCAACTCGTCTCGGCATGACCAGTAGGGTCGCAACGGTGCAGCTAGGTGGTGTTGGCTATCTGGCCATCCATCCACGATGACGGCTCTCAGCGCACACAGTTCATCGTCGGCCTTTGTCGCCTCTCTGATCGACTGTAGTTTCTGCGTTGAAAACTGTACGAATGACACTTGTATGTCAAGGTCGATCTGCGTCGACTCGCTACTCGGTTGTCTTGACATGGCGTCGGCCAGCATCATTTCCTTTCCTGGCTTGTAGCGTAACACAAAGTCATACGGTTGTACTCGCAGGAACATTCTCTGTAATCTCTGCGGTGCTGTTGCAAGGTTCTTCAAGTTGATCATCTCGAGAGGTTTGTGGTCCGACTCGATAACAAACTATTTTCCGTAGACATACATGTGGAACCTCTCACAGCCGAAGACGACTGCGAGCATCTCACGTTCAATGTTGGCGTATCTCTGTTCGCAATCACTAAGGGACTTGCTGGCAAACGCGATGGGCTTCCCGTGTTGAATGAGAACAGCGCCGAGTCCTCGGCTGGAGGCGTCGACCTGGATGACACTCTCAGCCTGTGGGTCGAAGTACGCAAGGGTCACTTCACGACAGATGAGAGACTTCGTCGCTTCAAACGCTGCGTTGTGAGATTCCGCATTGAGTTCTACCATCTGGTTGATCTCATTCCTCACGTCGTCTTTGATGTGGATCGGACATCGTCTGGGCGCATGTACGACTGGGGTCACAGCAGGGTCTAGTGTGATGTGGAACGTTTCGCGGAACTTTCCGATGCCCTTAAAACAATCTGGATACAGCCGCTGGAGATCTTCCTTCGAGTTCAACGGCGGTGGATGTTCGCTGACTGCACAGTTCAAGGTCACCAAGTTGAGCTTGCGGCAGGAAGGTAGTCCCAAGATTACTGGACCTGGTGTGTCAGCAACAAAGAACTCTGCTTCGTGTGTGGTTGTCTCATGCACACACTTCAGTCGCGTAGTACCGTACTGCCGGATCAATTGTCCGTTGTAGGCAGTTAGGATCGTATCTCGATGCTCAAGGCTGCCTCGCACAGGTATTCCTTCTGTGTCGATGTTTGACGGGTACATGCGCTGGAACGTTCTCAGCGGCATTACGTTACCCTGCGCACCTGTGTCGACCTTGACACGAAGTGTAGTCGGGGTGTCAGGCCTGTCTTTCAGCGTGATCCTGAGAGTCGCATATACTTCGTCCATCTCGACGGCGTTGATGTTGACGGTATTAAAGGCAAGCGGCTCGAAGTTGTCGCTGAGCTGATCGAATCTGGCGTCTTGACTGATGGAGTGGACACCACCTCGTTGGCGCTCATCTCGGTTGGTCCTTCGTCTTGACCTAGCTCGGGATCTTGGTCGCCCAGAAGAGTGTGGTCTTCCTCCGGCGCCAGACGTCCAACCTGTAGCCTGCCGACATACTCGCTGCCAGTGATTGAGTTTCCCACATGCGTTACACCTACTGCCCTCTGCTGGACATCGATCTGTGGGCGCATGATGACGTCCACATTTTGCGCACGTAGGTGCCTCCTCTCGACGTCCGCTTGGCTCACGTGTTCTCCGCGACCGGCTGACGTGACTGATGCTGCTAGCGTCTCCTGAGAACTGCTGCATGTTGGCCAGTGTTGCTTCATGCGTTCTAGCAACGTCCATCGCCGCGTCAAGTGTTAGTGTCTCATCACGGCACAGTAGCTTTTCTTGCACTTTCCCGTGCCGGACACCCACTACTAACTGTTCGATCAACCTCTCCTCGGTTTCTGTAGTATCACGGAACTTGCATTTACGCGCCTGCGTCTTGCAGCGTGTCATGAATTCGTCAACTGTCTCAGAGCTCAACTGCCTGAATTTTTGCAGATGAAAACGGCTCAGCCTGTAATTAGACTTCAGTTCTATCAGAGCCTGGAATTTAGCCCAAATGACCTCAACGTCTTTCTTATCAGTTTCACTGAGGTCCCACGTATTGTACATTCGCCGACCCTCCTGTCCTATCCATAGCAGGATGTAGGTCACTCGTTCACTCTGCCCTTTTTCAGCAAAGGGCCCACTGAAAATCAGTTCGCAATATTGACGGAATGAACGAAACTCCGTGGGTAAATCAGTGGCTAACCAGTTCATGCGGGGCGGCTCTATACCTGACAAATCACCCATGGCTGCCTATTAATGGCAATGTCTATCACTTACTCAGTGAGAACAAATCGGAGCTGGCCAGCGTCGACTCGACGGTGCCGCGTGCGTGTTGACCTAATTACGAATGTCGAAAGCGCCGGATTCAACCGTAGCTGCCACCATGAAACGTGTCGTCTTGGCCTGACATCTGTGTAGTCGGATTGTCCGACTCATCTCGCATTCATACATATCTGATTCGACACCAGAAGTACTGAACAAATCACTTTATTACAATTACAAGCAGAGAGAGGGATAACACTGACCGACCTCGAGTCTCGTCATCTTCCAAGACTGATCTCATGGACTGCATATGTCGTTCTATGCATTTACATTAGCATACCATCACAGTTTCCTCCAAATAGTCCAAACTTGGGCTAACGCAGGAGTTGCAAAAACACTACAATCTACTGCTGTATTTTGATAACAACAGGACACCGAGAGCATTACTGTGTTTGGTGTAACATAATAAGAACTTGTTGTGTGAAGCAAGTCACTTACGGTCAGCTAAAACGTTCCCACTATATCAGCGTTCAGCTTCAGCAGAAGTTCATGCTCAATGTGACCATCTCCGGTGCGGGCATGAGCTTTATGTTGCCTGTTTATGAGCAGAAACTAAACATATCGCCCAAATCTCCGTCAAAAGCCAAAGCTTTTTACTATGCAAACTAGCTCTGGCAGATTCCTTACAAGACGTGCTTATTTAGCCGAGTCGAACTGGTTTATTGACTTCGCCAATCGCGACTTAGTCACCCGTAATAAAAGCACAAATACAGCACCAATTGTAAGATGAATTAACAATTTCTAGTTCTGCTGCCAACTCCTTGACCTGAAAAGGTAGGGTGTTGAAGGAATGGGCTACCTGTGCCATGGAAGGACTCCGTTGAGGTAGTTTCTCCTAGCTGGACTGAGTGAGGAAACTCGCGGTCATATGTGATACTGACACCCACCTGTGAAAGCAGGGCTACATGTTCCCTCTTTCTCGTCTGGATTATGTTCATTATTGTATGTGGGCCCAATGGGATAGGAAGTTTAGACTAACCGCTGAAGGCCATTTTGAAAAATGGCTACCACGGCCACCAGGATATTAATGTGTGTGTGTGTGTGTGTGTGTGTGTGTGTGTGTGTGTGTGTGTGTGTGTGTGTGTGCGTGCGTGCGTGCGTGCGTGTGTGTGTGTCGCTGTGTGTGTCACTGTGTGTGTCACTGTGTGTGTCACTGTGTGTGTCACTGTGTGTGTCACTGTGTGTGTCACTGTGTGTGTCACTGTGTGTGTCACTGTGTGTGTCACTGTGTGTGTGTGTGTCTATACATGCGTGCGTGCGTGCGTGCGTGCGTATGTGTGTGTGTCTGTGTTTGCGTGTGTGCGTTTGTGCATGTGTGCATGAGTGCGTGTGCGCGTGTGTATAAATACTACATATAAACGGAGACATGATGCGGTGTGATATGATGCGACGCAGCTATGTGCGATACGATGTGATGGAACGATGCACAATGATTTAACAAGATTTAACAAGATTGCCACCTAGAGAATCAACTCTAGATGGCAGGTGGACAAGGAAGCCGTTTGGCTTATCGAGAGTCCAACCTATCTATCTAAGTATACCCTGCCCGTCTTAGGTATATGTCAATTTTATTTTTAAACATATTAACACTTCTAGCACCTACACAATCAGCTGATAATTTGTTCCATTCGTTTACTATTCTTTGGGAAAATGAAAATTTTCTAATATCTAGTCTACACTGCTTCTTTGCTAATGCAACTCCATGTCCTCTAGTCCTTCTCTCTTCCTTGACCGTGAAAAAAATATTTCTGTCAATATTTTCATACCCATTCAATATTTTAAAAACCTCAATCTGATCTCCTCTCAATCTTCTGGTTTCTAGTGTTGTTAGACCACATTCTTTTAGACGCATTTCATAACTAATATTCCTGAGTTTTGGTATCATTTTTGTTGCTCTCCTTTGTACTCTTTCTAGCATATCAATATCCTTCTTGCGATATGGCCTCCATGCTTGTATACAATATTCTAAATGAGGCCTAACTATTGTTTTATAAAGCGGTATTATTAGTTCTTTTTCTTTGTATACTATATTTCGCCTAATTAATCCAAGAATTTGGTTTGCCTTCGCTGCTGCAATTCCACACTGCTCTGATACCTTCATGTCAGCACTAATGGTTAAACCTAAGTCCTTTTCCTTTACAGTAGTATTTAGTACAGTACCACCCATTGTATATTGTGCATTTTCATTCCCATGTCCTGTGTGGAGGCACTTACACTTTCCAAAGTTAAACAGCATTTGCCATTTCTCAGACCATTCTATCAACTTATTTAGATCATCTTGTAAATGCTGTCTATCTGCATCACTTTTTATTTTCCTAAACACTTTTGTGTCGTCCGCAAACTTCAACACCTTGCTTGTTATGTCATCATCCAAATCATTGATATATATTAAGAATAAAATAGGTCCCAATACTGATCCTTGCGGTACTCCACTCAAAACAGATTTCCAATTTGAAACCTCCCCATCAACTACTACTCTTTGTCTTCTATCAATAAGCCATTTTTCTATCCAGTTAATCATACTATTTCCTATGCCATGGGCCTTTAGTTTAAGTAGTAATCTTTGGTGTGGCACTTTGTCAAAGGCTTTTTAAAAATCTAAGTAGATTATATCTACTGGTGATCCCTCATCTACCCACTTTGTGACATCTTCCAAAAAACATAACATATTTGTTAAGCATGACCTCGCTTTTAAAAACCCATGTTGAGATGTGTTTATCAATTTATTTTTAACAAGAAAATCAACCAAGTGATCTTTAATTAGTCTTTCTAATAGTTTACAAATCACCGATGTTAAACTCACTGGTCTATAGTTCTCTGACTTGCTTCTTGATCCTTTTTTAAATAATGGTATGATGTTTGCTTCTTTCCATTCTACCGGAACCACTCCTTCCTCTAATGCCAAATTGAACACTGTTGCAAGTGGTATGCTAATTTGTTCTACAATTTCCAGTAGTAATTTGGGAGGAATCCCATCCACTCAATGCAATGGACAATGTGCTGTATTGTGTAAGTAAGACAGCGTAAGTACTGTTTGGACCTGTTTCGCGTTATCGTTGGGATGCTCAAAACGGTTGACGCTTGACACGTACGATGACAGGTACGAAGCTACGAACGATGCCAAGTGCAGTTGAGAAAATCGGGTGCTGACCTCTAGTGGAAAATACCTCGGCAACTCCGAAAAATCAGCTTAAATGACTACTATAAACATATAAAAAGTCATAGTTATCATTGTTAGTACAATACAATAATAATAAAAATCCAATATTTACGATCGCACGCGCAAACAACAACAAAACTTGTAAAGATGGAACAAAGATCGGTAGCATATTTGTTTGATTGGTCGGCCATTAACGCGTGGTCCGCCTATACAAGGAATTCCGCGTGGTCCGCCTTATTTTACTGAATTACGGTTAGTCGCGCTCGCAGAGTTATATATATGGTCTGAGACTCTGCTGAGTAATTTCGCCGAATTGATGAAGTGGCTTCTCGCTAACCACTCACGTAAAACACCTAATGTCAATCTTATCAAAAGTACCTTCAACCAATCCCTAGCCTCGGTTACCCAGGCTCCGTGAAATGGCAGAACTTTTAAGCCCCTCAACTCTGCCTGGCTAATTAATGGACTGCAGTTGTAACCGCCACGGCGGCCTTACCCCAGATTAGGGTAGAGATGCTGGTTGGTTCTCAGGCCGAATTTGAAATAACAAATTAAATAAGGATACCTTTTATAAGATAATGTTCTATTATAAAACATATTCAAAATTAAACGTACATTAACACAACAACAATAACAAATGTGTAGTTGCTTATAAAATCGGAATTACGGCAGGATTAGCCAGTATCCGTGATGTGGCATTCCAACGGCGGTAAAATCACCAGGCTGTCTTGTCGGCGTAGTTCCGCAACAGACCGACAGTCGGGTAAGCGAGACTAATCCGTCCAAAGATGCACAACCATACTCCAAGTAGTCGTGCTCGTTATTCTGTCCACCGTACATCTTTGTTGCACTAATCACAAGTAACTGCAGTCGTTGTTCTTTGAACTCGATTGATCCGATGGTTCTCTCACCCCTCCCCGAAATATTGTTTTACTACCAGACCTGGTGTTTTCTCGGACTTCACGGTGCTGACTACAATGATTGGATAATGATTCACGGTGAACTATCATACTGCTTAATACATACATACATCTTAACGGGTCGAATTTGAGCAAACTCGATATACGTTGCGTGAAGATCTAGACCTGTCACGGTGCATTTTGGGAGTCGTCATTTCGCTCGGGTCTACTATCTGTAGGTCTGTACAGGCTTCGTTCGACTGCACAACGCTTCAAAAGAAACAATATGTATACCACTTGTTTCAGTTTTTCAGTTTTATTACTTAACAAAATGATACATCGAATGACGAAAAAGACACCGTCAACAATCAACCAGTCATTTTGATTAGATATGAAACATATCTGGTTAAAATAACTGACAGTTGAAGACGGCGGGTAAGCCATGGAAGGAATCTGCAAGCCGGCGAACCTCCAACCCCTTTCGGGGAGGAGGAAGTCTGATTTTCCAGTGCTTCAACAGCGAAAGGAGTTTACTCTCCTCCCGACCATGGTTACCGAAAATAAATTATACCGATCTACATCCTATAACACCCTAACATTTAACGTCCAATAATTGTGAATAAAGTCACTGTAATGTAAGTTCGGCAGCCGCTTGAACTGAATCCGACGTCTCTTCCCTTGCGACCGACATTCAATATGAAAGCCTCTTCGAATTCTAATCTGATGACCGTATCGCGCGCGTCGTAGGGCCCCTATAGTTTGCAGGACCTATAGTCCACATCTCGATGTCATCGTGGCCGTTTACTATAACAACATTGAAGCGATTTAATAGTAAGGGTATCAATAACGAGCAGCTATAGACGGCGAAGAAGAAAACGACAATATCTAAGAATTGAGAAAAACTCACCTGCAGCGGATCCACTTCGCCTTCGTATACATCTTACGCCCTTTTCGTTGTCTCGTTGTTGGGCGGAAACCGCAATCACGTGACGACTAATTGTGAGAATCCGCAGTTGCGCAATGCGCAACTTCCTGACAAAGCAGTGACCTTTTGCGCGTGCGCCAATTCTTATATTTCCTGTGCGTAGACGTTCGTGGGTACGTTCCCGTATTTCTGTGTGTATTCGTGTTATTTTAAAACATTAACCTTTTACCCTTGAAAGTGGACTTTTGGGACACTATCCGTCAGAAAAAATACGGAAACAACTTGAGAGTGTACGTGCTTTTATGAGAGAGTGCGCGTGGATGTGCGCGCCCGGAAGTGTGTGCACGTGTACAATCAAATAAAAATGGGTTAACGGGAGAAAACACTTTTGCTTTCGTCACAGGCGTCTATTACAACGTTGTTTTCATGTCCTAAAATTGGTTCAGAACGTATTCAGAAATGCCCACTGCATATATAACTTGCACTGACAAAGGTGCCGTTGAAAATTCGTGAAATGAGAACACCATATTTTCCAAGAAACCACTTTCCTTCCTGTCACTCCTTAATTTATGTTAAAGCCAGAGAGTTATTGGTCTTGATAATATCATCATTAAAAAGTACACCTGTGTCACTACGCCGAACAATCGCCGTGTCCGCGGACTTACACTAGTTTGACAGCTGAAATAACGCACTGGCTGAACAAAAACGTCACTTCTAGTGACATAACACAACATAAGACATCACCGGTTCACAGACGTTCAAACCTGCATACTGCTGATGCGTTTGCGAACACAAACCCGGCACTTATGTAGAATTCGGATCCACCTCGAGTTTGCCATTATAACTGTATCTTTGCCAACATTTGATACATGGTTTTGTTAATTCCATCATTTATCATCTTGCGCATATTCATGTTTGATTTAAACAGCGCGTTTTAGCATATTTTTGAGGTCGAAAAGACAGCGAGGTCCGCATAAACGAACTGTTTATCTATATCTTTATCTGTATATGTTACTGGCAAAATGTCCTGGGGACACATCACGCCAGTGCGCATGGTGGGTCGTTTGGATTAGTTGTTAAAATGTTGGATGAGTTGTTTTTGAAATGAGTTTAGTGATTTACTTGAGACAGTGTTTGAGGGCAGAGAATTCCATTCTTTAATTGTGGTTGGGAAGAAGCTGTTTCCAAATATGTTTGCAGAGTGTCTAATTTGCAAGAACTGACTGTCATGTTTACGTGAGGATCTAGTATTGTGTTGGATATAGTGATCTAGCGGGATATCTATAAGGTTATGTTCCATCTTGTATATAATGCTAAGTCTTTAAATTTTTCGTCTTCTTTGAAGGTCTTTAAGAAGTTGGGTTACTGTTCCTGGCTCTCTGGAATAGTTTTGTGTGCAAAATCTGGCAGCTTGTCTTTGGATTCTTTCTAAGGTTTTAATATGTTTTAGGCAATGTGGATCCCATGATGCTGACGCATATTCAAGTATTGGTCGGACAAGGGTTGTGTAAGCTATAGATTTAATGTGGGTTGGGCATTTATTTAGATTTCTCCTAATGACTCCTAGTGTATGTTGTGCTTTCTTAGCGACTGAGTTGCACTGTGTTGTCCAATTTAAAGTATTTGATATTTGTACTCCAAGATAGCAGTGAGATTGAACAGATTTAAGTTGTTGGCCACAGAAGGTGTAGTGATTTGGTGTCGGTTTTCTTGAGGCTAATGTCATTGTGAAGCATTTGGTGGGATTGAATTTCATAAGCCAAGTGTTTTGCCATTCCTCGAGTTTGAGTAGATCGTTTTGGAGGAGAGAAGTGTCATTGTCGGATTTAACTGGTATAGTAGGCAGTCATCTGCAAAAGGCGAACATTTGAAGTGAGATTATTGGGCAGGTCATTTATGTATAGTAGGAAAAAGAGGGGCCCCAGTACGGTTCCCTGTGGTACCCCTGATGTGACTTGAATGGGTGTGGATGCTGATCCATTTATTACAACCTGTTGGGTTCTTTCTGTAAGGAAGCTTTCTATCCATGATGATATTGAGCCCGTGATGCCATAGTATTTTAGTTTGTGAATTAGTCTTTTATGTGGAACTTTATCGAATGCTTTAGTGAAGTCTAGAATGGCCATGTCTACGGTTTTCTTTTCGTCAAGGGATTTT
This sequence comes from Oasisia sp. SBJ-2009, assembly GCA_964017155.1. Classification (NCBI taxonomy): domain Eukaryota; kingdom Metazoa; phylum Annelida; class Polychaeta; order Sabellida; family Siboglinidae; genus Oasisia; species Oasisia sp. SBJ-2009. The sequence goes on along the minus strand of OZ024866.1, from coordinate 4,771,631 downwards.
CTTATGTCATGAATAGTTTGAATTAGTTGAGTTTCTGTTGATCTTTTTGCACGAAACCCATGTTGGTGGTCAGTTAGGATGTGATGTTGTTCAAGGTGTTACATGATGTGGCTATGAATTATGTGTTCAAGAAGTTTAGAAATCACAGGTGTTAAGGATATTGGTCTGTAGTTAGAAGTTTCTGCTCTGTTTCCTTTCTTGAAAATTGCTGTTATATTTGCTTCTCTCCAGGCATTGGGGACTTGACCAGAGTCAACTGATGATTGGAAGATATCATGTATTATTGGCGTTAGGTGGGAGGCATATCTATTTAGAAACTATGGTGGAATGCCATCTGGTCCTTGCGATTTAGAGGTGTTAATTTTTGATAGTTGGTCATGTACTCCTTTAAGTGAAATTGTTATTTTGGGTATTTTTCCATGTGGGCTGTCGTTCAGATTTGGTAACTTGGAATTTCCTTCATGTGTGAAGACACTTTTAAACTGATTGCCTAAGGCTTCTGCTTTTTGTTTGTCATCGCTAATTATGTTTCCCGCAATGTTGAGGTCCCCAATACCCTGGTTATCTTGTCTAAGTTTGGAAATGAAACTCCAGAATGCTTTCGGTTTGTCGGTTATTGCAGTTGTTAGGAATTGATTTATGTAGGACAATCTAGCAGAACGAAGGTGTTTGTGCATGTCTTTCCTGAGGTTACAGAACTCTTGCCAGTCTTCTGGATTTCTGGATCTTTTGCTTTCTTATATAATCGTTTCTTTCTTTTGCACATTTTTTTCAAGTCTTTACTGAACCAGGGAAGGTTGAATCTGGAAGTTGTAAGGCGGCATGGCATGGTACATATTGGTTCATAATGTTGATGATTTTTGTTGAAACAAGGTTCCATTTGTCATTGACTGTCATGTTTTGGTTTAGAGAGAAGTATTCATGTGTGAAGTCATCGAGAGATTTCTGTATGTTAGGGTGGTCAGCTTTATTTCTGATGAAAATGTTACGTTTTGGGCGATGTTTGCGCTTGGGTGAGATATTTACATCAATGATAACTGTGCTATGGTCTGATATGCCGTCTACTACGTTTAGTTTCTTTATTAACCCAGGTCTGTTTACTTCCTTGTTTACGTGTGGGTTCATTGACATGTTGGATTAGTCCATGTTCCTCTAAAAGAGAGAGTAGTTTGTTGGCAGCAACTGTACTATATCGCTCATTCCATGTGCACGGCGCAGTGAATAATGCACAGTTGCGTTTTCGTCTAGTACAAATCGGAGCGCTATTCGGGTCTAAAAATGCAAGATTTGTGAAGCGTAAATATACAAGGGAATGTTGATTGATCATGTTTAGACTCGGTCTTGAGGTAAGATCTTGAGTAAGATCTTTCTGATTAGAGTTTGTGTGAGGTATCCAATATAGGCAAATATAGTTATAATGGCAAAATTGAGGTGGGACCCAATTCAATATAAGTGCCCTAAACCTTAACACTAAACCTTATTTCACGTAAGAGCAACCAAAACTTGGCATTTGTGCGTGAGTGATTAGCAAGAAGCCACTACCCCCGAGTTGAGGGGCTGAAAGGTGCTGCCACCTCACGGAGTCTGAGTAATCGAGGCTAAGCTGCCGTTAGATGGCGACGAACACTGGGCGACAATACAGGTGTATCTGTTTCTGTGTAGAAATCTAGAGCGAAGAGAACCGCCACATCATCGTTGCTTCTAAGGAGAATCGGATATGGCTCTAGTAGCATATGCCAGCAGTGACAGTGGATGTAGCGACGAAGAAGACGACAACGAGACAGCTATTTCGACGCAAAGACAAAGCATTCAAGTTGTAACCAAAACTGGTCCGCTAAACGTAAACCACCCAACGGCAACGGCCACTGTTGATCATGGTGGTGTGAACTCGGCCGATTTGACGGGCGACTCGCATATCAGCGACGAAGAAGACATTTACCCTCTGACAGCTACCACCGGTGGCCAAGGGTGGAGTTTACCAGCCCCGAAGCATTCGGCGCCGTCCGGGAATGCCCCAGGTCCAGAAATAGTACTTGCCGGTGATGCAGGCCAGGCAGGGCTACTGCTAACAGGTGCTGACGAAAACAATAATATATTATAATGACTGACATGTTTCGGTATTTTTTTACAGTTTAGGCCCTCACTTTTGTAGTTTAGGTCTCCAAGATGTCTCCCTTTCGATAGAAAACAGCAAATTAAAGCTAAATGCAGATGAGACCGAATTTGTACCTCAATGACAATGCAGTGTGCAAGACTCAATCATGGCTTTTCCTCCAACACATATCCTCAGTCAGATATCACACCAGCTGCCTCGGTTTTAAATCTCGGAGTACTGTTTGATGAAAACAATTTCAAACAACACGTCAAAAACATGTCATTGAGCTATTTTTACCATATCTGCGATCTTTGCCGTATTTGCCAATTTATGTCACTTTTCGTTGCTAAAACCATTGCAACAGCTCTAGTAGTAGTAAGCAGCAGATTTCACTACTGCAATTGCCTCCTTTACAATACTGCAAACAAGGATATAGTAAAACTTCAGCGTGTCCAAATTTGTTTAGCAAGGATAGTCACACGTTCTCCACATTTTTCTCGCTCAGTGCCACTTCTAAAATCATTGCATTGGCTCTCTGTGCACTATGGCATTACATATATTTTCAAGATTTGTACAATAGCCTATCAAGCACTCTCATCTGTACACAACCAGCATATAATCTAAATCTCATCCCCAGGACTGCCCCAACCAAGGGCACTTGGACCAGGAGATGGAGGGAAGGTGGAAGTCGTGATGGAGGAGGATGAATTAGAAGACATTGTGAAGCCAAGGCAAGAGGAACTGGCCCTGCAGGAAAAACCTCCCGGCAGGAAGACGAGACAGCCAGTGAAGATTGTCCTCCCTGCCCTGCAGGTACAGTTAGGGTTAGAACAACTGCATGGCTGTTCAGGGGTAGAAATAACTCCAACATTTCTGGTAGTCAGCAGGACTACTTAGTTGCGAAATCTGGTAGTCCTCAGATATTTGGCCTAGATTTAAGCAAAATAACATGACAAACACAACATTTGGCAAATATTCCTAAATTTTGTGGTCCATTGAACTACTGCTGTCACCATCTTTGGTAGTCTGACCAAGTTTTTGACTACCGAACTACCACTATTTCCACCCCTGCTGTTACACTAACCCACCAGTCAAGTTGGGTTACTACAGTATTTTTAGTTTTCTCACATAGGTTACGTGATGTTAAGAATTTGCCTTGAAAGCTACCAGCTACCGTTCCAACTTACTGTATTTTGAAACAGTCAGTAATAGTAATAATTATAACTTTATTTGATATTTTTTGGGGTATAAGTCTGTTTAAGGGCACTTAAAATGCAACATTTTCAAACCCATAAAATGCAACATTTTCAAACCCATAATCATTATAAAATTATAAACAAATAAATGGCAATGTCATAACCGATGATACAACATAATTCGTTTAGTCAAACCAGTGGAAAATAACTTCTCACCTGGGAGATTAGTGTTAGTCAAAGGTTATTCATACTGAGGTATTTCTATTCACCTTAGGACGAGAGGGCAAATATTAAGTTTCATCTGCCTACCCACTGCACTCCACCCTATGGGCTATGGGTGTGATGATGTGGTATAAACTATTACAGGCAAAGTGACAGCAAAAGACATATACATTAACTAGTAACATGTGATTCTGGTGTACTGAGGTCCGAGTCGGATTAGAATGTGTGTGAATAAACAGTGTCTGCTGGTGATGTTGTAGGACAGAGATGAGGACGATGACAGAGGACCCAGTCGCAAGAAGATGAAACCAACTCCTGTAAGCAATCCTGGGGAATCACACACACCACACACCGCACACCGCACACCGCACACCGCACACCGCACACCGCACACCGCACACCGCACACCGCACACCGCACACCGCACACCGCACACCGCGCACACGCACACCACGCACACACGCACACACACACACACAAACACACCACACACACCACACACCACACACCACACACACACCACGCGCACACACACGCACACACACGCACACAAGTTTTGTTGAAACGTACACATTTTGTTTCTTCAGAAACAATCCAAATATTTTACATCTGTGACCGTATTGGTACGTTGTGATTTCACCAGGTGACAGCACTGCTGGTTCTATATGATTGAGTAGCATTGCACTGCTAAGGTATAAAGTGCAGTTTATATTCAAATGTCATTACATACCAAATGTAGTACCATAGTGGCAGGCTGGCTGGCTGGCTGGCTGGCTGGCTGGCTGGCTGGCTGGCTGGCTGCCTGGCTGCCTGGCTGCCTGGCTGGCAGGCTGGCTGGCAGGCTGCCTGGCTGGCAGGCTGGCTGGCAGGCTGGCTGGCAGGCTGGCTGCCTGGCTGACTTTGACAATGTGTCTATTCACTGCAGGGCAAGACTGGGTTGTTGGCCTTCCTGCCGCCTCCCCAACAAACCATCACCAAGCAGACAAACCGCCCTCTCATTCCCCACACCCTCTCCAAGAAACCAGTGCCCACACGCAAACCTGCTCAGACCTTGTCACGGAAGGAACCGGCATCAAAGAAGGTGACGTCCCTACTGCCTGGGATAGCAGCTGCAGATGACAGCGATGACGACGATGATGATGACAGTTCGTCACCAAGTTTCTTTTCATTTGGTGACTCTGGTAAGGACATGGCTCCAGTGAAGCCTTCCGTTGACATTGTACAGCCAGTCGATGCCATCGCTGGGCCCTCTCCCAGGCCTCCAGGACCAATGCCGCTGTCAGGCGAAACTGAAAGTGAAAGTACTCCGCCAGATGTGCCTCTACAGTTCCGGGACCGTGCCGATGCACCACTCCAGTTCAGTCAGACACAAACACGCTACCCCGCCCCGTCACACCACACCCCCAGTACATCCACTGGCTGGACACAGGCTGAGGATGAGATGCCACAGTACGACTCCATGGTCAGCCAGGTAGGAGGTCCACTGCCAGCAAATATATCATATATATATATATATACAATACAATACAATAAAACTTTATATTGTTCCGGGCCAGGAATTTTTTTTTTTTGCAGTGTTCGTCATAAAAATATAAAATACAGGAGTAGAGAAATAAAAATACAGATAAATTCATTATTAAAACAGTATGTAAACATTGATCATAATAAAATACAAGACTAATCTATAATATAATTTAAAATTATAATTGTGGTCGTGCTTTCACAAATAAAAAATAAAAGAAACAAAATACAACATACACACAATGTTAGAGGTGCTTATCATTGAGAAGTTGTACAGACATTATATATGTGTGTGTGTGTATATATATATATATACTTGATATATCAAGGGGAGTAAAAGGGACCTTTTTGGAGCCATTCATCTAAAACAGTTAACGTAAACTTACCATTACAACTTCAGTTTAAAATATTATTCCAGTATTTTACTAGAATAACCTTGTTAAACACGTAATTTCTGTAAAATGGATAGATGGACATATATATTTTATTTTATGTTTTGCTTGATAACATTCCTAGAATACACTGTTTTCTGGGGCCGAGTAGGAATGGTGCTATTGTGATGGAAAACTTGACATCACTAATGCCTACTCTTGACATATGGCTTGTCGCTAAACTGAGAATATTACTTTAGTTTGCATTGTCACAATTTGCTGGAGCCTTGTGTCAGGTGTGTGTCACAATTTGCTGTATGCCCTGTATGTAAACATTTGTACCACTCATGTCATTCTGAATCAGAGGGAACACATGAAACCATTGCATGAGTAGATTCAATGTTTTTAATACATACGTGTCAGGGAAATAGGGGCGTTCAGGTGGTTCCATGCGTCTCTGCCTCCTCATGCTCAAACAAACGAGATGCATCTCTTAATATATCAGTAGCCGAGAACCAAGATTTCACTGAAATCACCCACTTTCAAAACAGATGTGAAGTAAACCACAAGCTTGGAGTGTAGTTGCAAATGCAAATTTAACTCGTGTGTAAAGTGTGTCGGCAATACCACGCAGGCTCACAGAATGACCAGTTGTTTCCTTTAACACAGTCATCTGTAACCATGTTATTTATAAAATTGTGAAGCGATGCTTTATACATTTTGGATTCCACTGATTTAAAACGAGTCCTCCTTTTTGGGATTGGTAGTTTTTTATTTATTGCTAAAACTGAAGTTAACTTTTAAAATATTACACTTTAAGAAAATAGATTTTGAAATTGGCTGTGATACAAAGCCGAATGCAGCAATTTTATTAGTCTTAGAATACAAAAAGTATCTTTCCTAGTGACATTAGAATTCATACAACAGTAAGTCATCTACTTGTCAGCAACTAACTCGTGGGTTCCGCTGACAGAATGAAGCTGAGACATACCCAGACAGCCAAGGTACTGACACGGCCCTGCAGATTGAAGGTGATCAGGTACGTGTCTGGCTTACTCCTTGTTGCTGTCATCACACATCGCTATCAACACTTTAGGTATTAATTAGAAAGACATGCACCAATTCCTTGAAGCAGACATAAAAGAACAAATCACCTAGTTGTTCACGTGTACAATTTGTGTACTTCATTTACATTGCAGGTTGTGCCTGTTTTAATGATGATGTAATTCCAAACCAAACAATGCAAAATATACTAATCGGCTGTTAATTAAACATGAGCAATATGATAGAAGTGGTAATGGAAAATGACATGACCATGCCAGGTTAGGTCCACGCCACTCGGCTAGAGAACATTGTGTGTCTACCTGGGACCACGACACAGCGGCAGTAGCAAAAACCAAGACAAGAATAATCTCGGCATGACGTCAGAGACCTGGCATGTAGCATAAAGAATAAACCATATCACACGACCAGTGAGTTCTGGATGTGACCACCCGATGGCGCCACCTGTTGCAGCTGCTGCGGCTGCAGGGGCGGAGACGTCACGGCCGGGAGGAGATCCACATCATTGACGTACACGGGGATGACCAGCGCAGTGAGGTGGAGGTGGCGATGAATCTGACGGAGGAACAGAAGGACATGTCCCACAGTCGCAAGAAGAAGGACATGCCCACAAGACAGCAGAAGAGCAAGCACCAGATCACGTACCTCGCGTACAAGGTGAGATAAACACTAGGTCACGTACCTCGCGTACAAGGTGAGATAAACACTAGGTCACGTACCTCGCGTACAAGGTGATATAAACACTAGGTCACGTACCTCGCGTACAAGGTGAGATAAACACTAGGTCACGTACCTCGCGTACAAGGTGAGATAAACACTAGGTCACGTACCTCGCGTACAAGGTGAGATAAACACTAGGTCGCGTACCTCGCGTACAAGGTGAGATAAACACTAGGTCACGTACCTCGCGTACAAGGTGAGATAAACACTAGGTCACGTACCTCGCGTACAAGGTGAGATAAACACTAGGTCACGTACCTCGCGTACAAGGTGAGATAAACACTAGGTCACGTACCTCGCGTACAAGGTGAGATAAACACTAGGTCACGTACCTCGCGTACAAGGTGAGATAAACACTAGGTCACGTACCTCGCGTACAAGGTGAGATAAACACTAGGTCACGTACCTCGCGTACAAGGTGAGATAAACACTAGGTCGCGTACCTCGCGTACAAGGTGAGATAAACACTAGGTCACGTACCTCGCGTACAAGGTGAGATAAACACTAGGTCACGTACCTCGCGTACAAGGTGAGATAAACACTAGGTCACGTACCTCGCGTACAAGGTGAGATAAACACTAGGTCACGTACCTCGCGTACAAGGTGAGATAAACACTAGGTCGCATACCTCGCGTACAAGGTGAGATAAACACTAGGTCGCGTACCTCGCGTACAAGGTGAGATAAACACTAGGTCGCGTACCTCGCGTACAAGGTGAGATAAACACTAGGTCGCGTACCTCGCGTACAAGGTGAGATAAACACTAGGTCGCGTACCTCGCGTACAAGGTGAGATAAACACTAGGTCGCGTACCTCGCGTACAAGGTGAGATAAACACTAGGTCACGTACCTCGCGTACAATGTGAGATAAACACTAGGTCACGTACCTCGCGTACAATGTGAGATAAACACTAGGTCACGTACCTCGCGTACAAGGTGAGATAAACACTAGGTCACGTACCTCGCGTACAAGGTGAGATAAACACTAGGTCACGTACCTCGCGTACAAGGTGAGATAAACACTAGGTCACGTACCTCGCGTACAAGGTGAGATAAACACTAGGTCACGTACCTCGCGTACAAGGTGAGATAAACACTAGGTCGCGTACCTCGCGTACAAGGTGAGATAAACACTAGGTCGCGTACCTCGCGTACAAGGTGAGATAAACACTAGGTCGCGTACAAGGTGAGATAAACACTAGGTCACGTACCTCGCGTACAAGGTGAGATAAACACTAGGTCGCGTACCTCGCGTACAAGGTGAGATAAACACTAGGTCGCGTACCTCGCGTACAAGGTGAGATAAACACTAGGTCGCGTACCTCGCGTACAAGGTGAGATAAACACTAGGTCACGTACCTCGCATACAAGGTGAGATAAACACTAGGTCGCGTACCTCGCGTACAAGGTGAGATAAACACTAGGTCACGTACCTCGCGTACAAGGTGAGATAAACACTAGTTCACGTACCTCGCGTACAAGGTGAGATAAACACTAGGTCACGTACCTCGCGTACAAGGTGAGATAAACATTAGGTCACGTACCTCACGTACAAGGTGAGATAAACACTAGGTCACGTACCTCGTGTACAAGGTGAGATAAACATTAGGTCACGTACTTCGCATACAAGATGAGAAAAACACTAGGTCACGTACCTCGCATACAAGGTGAGATAAACATCAGCTCATGTACCTCGCGTACAAGGTGAGATCAACATTGGGTCACTTCCCTCGCGTACAAGGTGAGATAAACACTAGGTCACGTACCTCGCGTACAAGGTGAGATCAACATTAGGTCACTTCCCTCGCGTACAAGGTGAGATAAACATTAGGTTACGAACCTCGCGTACAAGGTGAGATAAATGTTAGGTCACATACCTCGCGTACAAGGTGAGATAAACATTAGGTCGCGTACTACCTCGCATACAAGGTGAGATAAACATTAGGTTACGAACCTCACGTACAAGGTGAGATAAAAATTAGGTCACGTACCTCGCGTACAAGGTGAGATAAACATATTATCATATATAAGATACAAGGTGATATAAATACCTGCTCATATACATCACATGAAAGGTAAGCTAAACAAGAGATTTCATACATTGTAATATAACCAGATCACATACCTCATGTACAAGGACAATATGTAAACACCGGTCTTTATAAATCGCATACAAGGAAAGATGTGTCTATAGTTGTAATTAGTTGTGTTTCTGACTCTGGTTATGTGTGTGCGAGCGTGCATGCGTGCATGCGTGTGTATATGTGACTCTCTGGTTGTGTTTGGACTGTGGCTGTATGTGCAACTGTCAGACTAATGTTTGTGGCTGCCTGGTTGAGTTGTGACTTTCAAAATGTGCTATTGTGTTTGTGCCTATCAAGTTGAGTTTGTGCGTTTCTATTTGTGTGTATGACTTTCAGATTGTCTGTAGCATGTGTTTGTACACACCAGGTTGTGTTTGTGACTTTCTAACTCTGTTTGCAGGCCAAAGAACTGGAGTTTGACTTGAAGAATCAGTGGTCTCAGAACAAGATGACCCGGCGCCAGACGCAGGCCAAATATGGCTTCTAGTTGGCGCTGTGGACAGTGGCCCCAGTCGACGGGTTGAGACAGCCACCGTGTCCCGGAGCCAGCGTTGGTGGAGCAGTGGCTGTCACATGACCGGAGCAGTAGTGGCCGAATTGAAACTGGGACATGGGATTTGATATGACCCAGTAACTGTAATGTATGTTGACTGGCAATTGGGTACAGACCACTATGTCCCAGTGAGTTGACTGGCAGTTGGGTACAGACCGCTAGGTCCCAATGTGTTGGCTGGCAATTGGGTACAGACCGCTATGTCCCAGTGTGTTGACTGGCAATTGGGTACAGACCGCCATGTCCCAGTGAGTTGACTGGCAATTGGGTACAGACCGCTATGTCCCAATGTGTTGGCTGGCAATTGGGTACAGACCGCTATGTCCCAGTGTGTTGACTGGCAATTGGGTACAGACCGCCATGTCCCAGTGTGTTGATTGGCAATTGGGTACAGACCGGTATATCCTAGTGTGTTGACTGGCAAGTGGGTACAGACCGCTATGTTCCAGTGTGTTGACTGGCAATTGGGTACAGACCGCTATGTCCCACTATGTCAACGGACATGTAGGTAGCTAGTAGGTACAGACCCTGTCTCTGAATGTTGACTGGTATGTCGGTTCGGATCACAAAATGTTGGTATATCAGCTGGCATATAGGTACGACTGGTATGTTGACTGGCATGCGTCATGCCCTGTGTCGATTGGCATGTTTCATACTCTTACCATCCGAGTATGTCATATGTTGATTGGTATTTGTGTGCAGACCACTATGTCTCAGTTTGTCTACTGATCTGTGCGTATAGACCACTACTGGTATATCAGTCGGCATGTTTTCTTCTGGATGGTATGTGGGTACAGACCTCTATTTTGTTGTTGGAAGCATTATGATGTTTTCTTAAATTGTTACTAAATGAAACTAACAGACTCAAATTCCTCCCTGTGCAATACAACTGTACTTGTTTTAATTCATCTGTCCTGTATGTTGCGATGTATTTACGCCACAATCAAAATTATGCCCAAAGCCTACTTCAAACTGGCTTTGCTAGTTATATTAATAATAGTTAAATATGTGACTTAACGGTAACTACTGCAACATGGCATCTCCTTGAGCAAAACATTTGACGCTTCAACAACTTTCCCTTAGGTTTCTGTCATAAAGATATCTCCTGAAACCATAATTTCAACAATATACGACGAAAAACATGATTTCAGGCAGCCATTTTGTTGACTGCTTGATGGTGTTTACTAAGCAAAGTAGATACATCACTTATGTACATATACTTTACTTCTAACCTGGTACAAGGTTGTTATTGGTATGCACAGGTTTTACAAACACATTTTGGATAGACATTACTTTGGGCCAATGCCTCAAATTGGCCAACTTTACATTATGATGTTTTAAACATTATATTTGTTGGAAACGGACATGAATTACGGAATCACGGTCTGACCACAAGTATCAATGCAATTGAGAATGCAGGTAGAATCGTGGCTTATGCCCATATATTACTGCATGATGTCAGAAGTTATAATCATTTCTATTTCATTCAGTAAAACTGCACCATTTTAAATGTATACAATATCACTTTCTTATTTATTATAGTTCTGTCGGCAATGTAAATGCTTTAAAATCAATAGTTTGTTGTTTGTTTTGTAATGTCATGAACAGGAGGAAGCATTTGTGTGAATGTAAGATGAAGATAATTATGTTAAACGCACATGGGAAAATAGTATCAATGATGTGTTCTATAATATTCAGACATACAATTATAGTATTGTACAAAACAAATGACCTGATGTGTGTGTTATTGTTTATTTAAGTATACAGCTGTAGTACAATAAGAATTATATTTATACCAGTGATTCTTATCTGTTTATCCGCAACCCATGTTCCTGATCTGGAACTTACTTGTAAACCCATGTTCTTGATCTGGAACTTACTTGACAACCCATGTTCCTGATCTGGAACTTACTTGTTAACCCATGTTCCTGATCTGGAACTTACTTGACAACCCATGTTCCTGATCTGGAACTTACTTGGTAACCCATGTTCCTGATCTGGAACTTACTTGGTAACCCATGTTCCTGATCTGGAACTTACTTGACAACCCATGTTCTTGATCTGGAACTTCCTTGACAACCCATGTTCCTGATCTGGAACTTACTTGACAACCCATGTTCCTGATCTGGAACTTACTTGGCAACCCATGTTCCTGATCTGGAACTTACTTGGTAACCCATGTTCCTCATCTGGTACCTACTTGGCAACCCATGTTCCTCATCTGGAACTTACTTGACAACCCATATTCCTGATCTGGAGCTTACTTGGCAACCCATGTTCCTCATCTGTAACTTACTTGGCAACCCATGTTCCTGATCTGGAACTTACTTGGCAACCCATGTTCCTGATCTGGAACTTACTTGGCAACCCATGTTCCTCATCTGGAACTTACTTGGTAACCCATGTTCCTGATCTGGAACTTACTTGGTAACCCATGTTCCTGATCTGGAACTTACTTGACAACCCATGTTCCTGATCTGGAACTTACTTGACAACCCATGTTCCTCATCTGGAACTTACTTGGTAACCCATGTTCCTCATCTGGAACTTACTTGGCAACCCATGTTCCTCATCTGGAACTTTCTTGACAACCCATGTTCCTCATCTGGAACTTACTTGACAACCCATGTTCCTGATCTGGAACTTACTTGGTAACCCATGTTCCTCATCTGGAACTTACTTGGCAACCCATGTTCCTCATCTGGAACTTACTTGGTAACCCATGTTCCTGATCTGGAACTTACTTGACAACCCATGTTCCTGATCTGGAACTTACTTGACAACCCATACCTTCAAACGTTTGGACACTTGCTAGGTGTACATGCTGGAAACAGAACTAACAATTACCAAATCAACGCTGTTTGTTTGTCAAGATACAAAGAGGACACTTTTTTTAATTTGAATGCAACAATTGTGGGGGAAATATGAAAGATCATATGATTTTGATATTTATTCAAATTGAATGAAAGATAGTGCACTAATTTACCTAATGCTGGTGATAGCGAGGAAACATAATCCACTATAACATGTCTGGATGTTGTTAGTTTGAAACTAACATTTAAAGACTCGATTCAGTTCATAAAAAACGGTAGTGAATTTTGCAGTGTGAACACCAGCAGTCACTTTATTCTGCAAAATGTCGGCAACCCACTTAGAATAGTAACCCAGTTTTGTGTGGCAACCCAAGGTTGAGAATGGCCAAGTTAGGCTACTAGGGTTGTAATCCATACAGACAATTCCTTGACAATGTCATGCAAGACCACAAAAGTATACAGAGATCCTACCTGATCACGAGACATTTATAGACCTTGATTTCAAAATGTGTTCACAGATCCTGATGTCAATATGTGTTCATAGACCCTTTTCTCAAGATGTGTTCAGAGACCCTGATTTCAAGATGTGATGTGTTCATAGACCCTGATTTCAAGATGTGTTCGTAGACCCTGATATCAAGATATGATGTGTTCATAGACCCTGATCTCAAGATGTGTTCATAGACTTTGATCTCAGGATGTGTTCAGAGACCCTGATCTGAAAATGTGTTCAGAGACCATGATTTCAAGATGTGTTTGAGACTATGATCTCAAAATATGATATGTTCAGAGACCATGATTTAGATCAATATGTGTTCAGAGACCATGATTTATATCAATATGTGTTCAGAGACCATGACCATAACACATGTTCCGAGACACTGTCGGCATGTGTTGAGGATTGGCACATAATAATAATAATAATAATAGTAACTTCTTTTGCGCCAATATCCTCGAAAATCAAGCTCAGTGGCGCGACAAAACCAGGGGATTAATCAATCTCATAATCGAAAGCAATGCGTGAGTCGTCAACGGATGGATGAAGAAGCTAGGATTAACTGTCCCAGATGGTAATCACAACAAATTCGACTGTAGGAATTTAGGAGGCCAAATGTGCCGTGTATTAATTAATGGATCCAAATATTTATTTATGATTTCCAGTGTCACAGTTGGTAGTGACACAAATAAAATGGATCAATAAACAGCTCAAATGACAGTAATTTGTCATTGAAAAATACTGAACTGTAGCCAGTAATGACTAGGATTGGCATGAACAGCTTCCAGGCAATTTGTTCGCATGCTAAAAGGCTAATTATTGAGTAATTAATAATAACAGTAATGACAATGACTTCTTATGCACCAATATCATCGAACATCGAGCTCAGTGGCGCAACAAAACGTGGAGATTTAGCAAACTTGTAATTGTATAACAATGCGCGAGTCATCAACGAAATGTAAGGCAGCATTAGAGATAGGTTTTTAAACGCCGGCGTAATGAAACTACACTTCCTTCTAATTTAACACTGGCAGGAAGCGAATTCCACAGAGTTGGTGGGGCAACAGAGAATGCTCGTGTTCCAGCTTTCGTTTTCACCCGAGAAATTAAAAAACAATCTGCCTAAATGGTTGCACTGAAGTCCATCTGCCATCATTTTCTATCCATCCTTCAGGACCAAAAATGAAAGATGTTGGCGGTCCCACTGTGCGTTGAATGAGTAATGATTTATCTACAATGTGGCTAGCCGCGGCGAGCCACAGAAACCCTTCAGGGTGCCATCTGGCAGAACTGGAGTGAACAGTCGTGGGTATTGATACCGTTCTTAAGCCCACACTGAGGTGAGCGGTTATTTCAGACCAGATTTATGTCGCAATCTGGTCTGACTTCTGACATTTGTGTGTTGTGGCGAGGACACACATTAACATGTGACCAGTCGGTGATTTGTGCCAGACCAGCTCAGAATGACGAGGGCGCCTTTCACCTGCAGTCTCGCGAGACATTCTGGTAAATGTCTGGAGGTTAATGATGCGTGTTTGTCCGAAACCACTGCATAGATTATCACAAGTCTCACGTCCTGATGAAGCTGCTTCCAAATCTGTGGCGAGAGGTGGGAGTATTGGCTGAGACCGCAGCGACAGGGTTATAAATAGGAAAAAAGGTAAAGGGAAGTTCTTATATAGCGCAGTATCCAGTCCTCCGGACCGTTCAAAACACTTTACTTCCCTGTAGGGAGATTTGTTCACTCAGACACCATCTCGGCTTCTCTGGGAAGCATCCTGCCATATGCTACAATTAACGCACGAAAGCTGCTTGTACACATATCCACCACTGTCTATAGCCAGGTACTCAGTTATACAGCTGAGTGAACTGGAGCAATTTACTTCTGTAGAGTAGAAAAACTTGCCCAATGTTTTAACAGCGTAGCACAGGATTCAAACCCAGGTTCTCTTAGTTTAGAGTCCAAAGCTCTACCCCTGAGCTATTGCGCTCTATGTATAGGTAGAAAATGCATGTTGAATGTTAAAAACAATTATAAATTAATAATAATAAATAAGCATTTATTGTGCACCATGTATCCAGGTAAAACACATACTTAAACTTAAAGGTGCTACAAATGTAAAATGTCATAGTAAATTGATAAATGTATTATTATTCAAATTAATATACATCATATTAAAACAAAATAAAAACAACAGGAAGTGAACAATATTAAGAACAAGAACAAGATGTTTATTTTGACCCCAAAACAATTACATTAAATAATAGCAAATAATATGCACATGAACAAATGTCACCATAAGTAATTAAGAGTACATATGAAATTGGGGTCAGTGACTCCTGCTAAGACTAAAAAGTCGCTATCACAGGAGCCACTCGGGATTATTACAAGTTATAGTATTTGTATTCATTCAATACGATGTTCGTCTCTATATGTGTTAATCTATCCATAACACGTGTACAAATTGAAATAATGAAATGACAATATTTACAATACATAAGAACATATAACATTAGTTTGTGTCTATCCATCAATATGTATATTTGCAATTCTAATGATTTTGAAGATTTATCTGACATACGTAACAATCCAAAACTAATTCTGGAGTATCGTTTATAGTATGGGGCAAATTGTGTATAAGGCCTTTTTTGGCTAATTCATGTCTTGTCATAGATGTGTGTATATTTGTTGATTTGCGAGTATCATGACTGTGTATATTGTAATTGGGTATAATATTCCAATTTAATAAATAAACAGGCAAAATACCATTCATATATTTATAGAAACATTTTAGTTCTTGCACTTTTAATAGATCATCTATTTTCAATATTTCGAGTGTTTTAAAAAGTGGTTCTGTATGTGAATTGTAACTGCTCATTGTTATTATTTGAACTGCCTTTTTTTGGATTCTCAATATTTGGCTACCTTTGTATCCCCAAACTGTAATACAATAATTAATATGTGATAGGATTAGAGAATTGTACAACAGTTTTTTAATGTCTAGTGGTAGTACATACTTTAATTTGTTTAAAACGCCCGTAATCCTGGAACATTTATTTGCTATTTTATTTACGTGTTTTTTCCAAGTAAGACTTGTGTCCAGAGTTAATCCTAGAAAATTAAATTCATCCACCTGTTCGATGTTTATATTATCTATTTTAAAAGTAAGAGTTTGCATCTCTTTTCTCACTGAGAAAGTGCGACATCCATAACGTTCAAGATGATAACGTGGAACACTTAGAAAGTTCAGCTGGTCTCAGTGATCGGGCTGGTGTTATTAACGTGCACAATGGTTGTTGCATGTAATTAATAGTGCACTTTGGCAAGGTGTTGGTAGCGTCATTTAAAACATACCTCTACAACCTCATCTATCTACCATAGCTTCCTGGAATATCGATCAATCTGATGACAACTGGAATTGTTTATCGACTCCGAGATCGATTTACACTCTTTATGCTGGGCTTATGAAGATTTAGGCGCAATAGAAGTCGTCTTGTTATTACTATTATGTGTCGTTATAACTAGTATTTGTGGGTATCCGTATTTGTAATGTGTATCGTGGACCATGTGGTTCTTAAGAGGGAAAATTTCATTATAATAAAGCCAAGAGTCCATATGTACGAAACCAAGTGAAATGAAAATACGTCTGTCATGACATTACTAATGGGAATTTTCTATTCGTTTCCCTTTTGGATACAATTTGAATTGCTAGATGAAGGGATTACATTTTCAAAAAAAAAAAATCTTTCTACGCAAAACTACTTCTGTTAAGTTACACTGGGTAATATATTCATTGCACTGCCATTTACATACATATGGATTCGTCGCATAAATTATGTTTCATGGATGATACACTTCAGCCCTGTTTGCTAAAACGATCGAAGTAGAGTCGTGGGGTTGAAGAGAGGGAATAAGAGAAGTGCGGATGAACTGAGAGTGGAGGTTGGACTGAAGGAGTCTTAAGGAGAAACTGATGAGGAGTAGGCTGAATGGGCCAGACATGTGGAAAGAATGCGAGATGGAAAATTGGCAAAGAGCAGATGCCCTGAAAGTGGAGTCGGAAAGGAGACGAGGATGACGGAGATTGTGATGGGAGGACTGCGTTAAGAGAGATCTGGAAAGAGTGGGAGGAGAATGGAGAACAACAGCAACAGGTAGAAGTTACAGACTGTTGATAGACAATCCAGTTAAGAAGAGGAAAGAAAAGATGAAGGAAAGATGACAGTAACCATGGCCACCGTCACCCCTGACGACAGGGGCAACAAGAGAACAAACACACAACAGACGCACAATGAATATTACAGTTTCCCACATTTATTACATCAAATTCCCATTGGGGCCGCTCTACAGCGTTGAGGGGTTGTCACATGTGGACCGGGGCGTTCCAACCTTCCCTGGGTCGACATACGACTCCAGCCTAGACAGACTGGGTCAGGGCTGGCTCTCTTTCTCTCCCTCTCCCTATCCGACAGACTCCCTGAGAAGTGGACGTGTTCACCATCGACACCAGTACACAACCAACTGGCCTTGACCTTGACAAGTTAAACATCCAAATATGGGCATATCTAACATAGCAACATTGTATAGTTATTTACTTATTTACACAGGGTTCAACGGTGCGTGTAGTTTATTTCTAAAGCAAAACATCGTCAATCTGGTTTCGTCGGAACAACATAACATTTTTCGCTGGAATCAACTGAATACTCATTTATTGTGTTAAAATCACGCCAGCCAGCCCACCCACCCACCCGGCCCCTCCACGCTCGTTGCTACGGCAACAGCCACTGTCAACGCAGACGACTCCGCCCACTTTCACTTTCACAATACCAAACAGCAATTCCTAAGTGGTCCTACAGTAGTGAGACATCGCAAGCCGAGAGTGGAAGAAACCGCACATAATTTAAAAGTGAGACGCAATGAATAGACGCGGTGAACGCACGCAGACGTCGTCCCCGACCACGGCGTCAGTGACACTCCCAGTCGGTGCTGATGACTATGTACAAGCACAGACAGAGAAGTACGCGGGAGATCTACGGTGGCGTCGACCCAACCACGCTCGCATCCACGTTGTCCACGTCGACAAAACGTCTGATCCCGACCACAGACTACGCTACCTTAAAAATCAAAACACGACAGCTTCCCAGGAATGAGTCCGACTGACCAGTTCACGCAGGCCCGAGTCAGACATACACTGTTGAGGTGAAGTTGCCGCCGAATGACCATCGTTAATCATCCCTGTGTCGCAGTTCGCGGCCTGAGATCTGCACCAAGTGTCTGTACATCTATTCCCGCCGGCCCAACATACACGGGCCGCGCCGCGTACACAGTCATTTCATTTCATTTTCCCGCGCGATTAAAGTCTTTAGTTTCTCCGACGAATGCACAGAACACATCTATACGGTCCTTCCTGAATACCACAAACTGTTGCCGCTGCTTCCGTTTAACCCGTAACACATTTCGCTGGATGTGTCACACGTAATAATATCCTGTACTACGAGTCGCCCTGTGTAATCCTGTCGGTGACGAGGCCTTGACAAATCTTGCGAATCGCCTCCCATAGGACAGGCTGGCCACTCGGTGTGGCCCTGAAATGTTGGTCCTTACAACTCCTGGAGTCACACTTAGAATATGACCTCGTACAGAGTGGCTTTCTTGTCACCCGATCCGGTCACGATGTACTTGTCATCGGACGAGATGTCACAACTCAGAACGGACGATGACTCCTTTGACTGAAACAGAAATCGGTGCCATTTAGTTACGCAAGGCAGGGAATATATTTCTAAGACTGAATTCTTTTTAGACAGTATTTTAACAGGAAATAACCTATATGGCTTGAACAAGAAATGTACAGTGGGGGCAAGAACCTGTCTCTCTCTGTCTCTCTCTGTCTCTCTCTGTCTCTCTCTCCCCTCTCTCCCTCTCTCCCTCACTCCCTCACTCTCTCTCTCCCTCTCTCTCCCTCTCTCTCTCTGTCTCTCTCTCTCTCCCTCACTCTCTCTCTCCCTCTCCCTCTCTCTGTCTCTGTCTCTGTCTCTGTCTCTGTCTCGGTCTCCCTCTCTCCCTCTCTCTCCCTCTCTCTCTCTCTCTCTCTCTCTCTCTCTCTCTCTCTCTCTCTCTCTCTCTCTCTCTCTCTCTCCAGCTCGAGCACAACATGCAGTTTTTAACATATTTCCCAATTCTGCCAGTGTGCCTACCTGGAATATGCTGGCCCCGTACGGTGTCCTCCATGCATTCAGCATGTTGTCCTTGCCAGTGCTGGCGAACCATTTGCCGCAGTAGGCAAACTTGAGAGACAGCACACAACTCTCATGTAGATGCAGCTGGTACTTGTCAGGCTTGGTGTGATGCAGAACTTCCACATTACTGCTCTCCATCCTACAACACATGCATCATTGCACATCACAACACGCACCACTGCACATCACAACATGCATCACTGCACATCACAACATGCATCATTGCACATCACAACACGCACCACTGCACATCACAACATGCATCACTACACATCACAACAAGCATCACTGCACATCACAACAAGCATCACTGCACATCACAACCAGTCTACATCATGCACACATCATTGCACATCACAATCAGTTTTCTACAACTGAGCTAAAATGCTGGTGGTCAGATAATTTGGTAGTCCCAAGTTTGTAGTGACATCACACATCAATTACATTTGCACTGACACCTTTGGAAGCAGTCAAGACTAACCTTACGGTCACCTCAATATTAAAACTCTCACAACTAAGATCACTTTGGATAGTCCCAACTCCCAATACAGAGTAACAGTAAAGTAATTAGTAAATTAGTCTCACTAATATGGGCAAATGTTCACTTTGTATTCGCCACATGTTCATCACGTGTTCACCACGTGTTCACCTTCACCACGTATTCACGTTTATTCACCGTGTTTTTTTCACCGTGTGTTCACCATGTGTTCACCAAGAGTTCACCGTGTGTTCACCAAGAGTTCACTGTATGTTCACCCTATGATTACCATGTATTCACCATGTATTCACCATGTATTCACAATGTATTCACTGCATGTTCACTTTGACTAATTGACACTGTTAAGTCTGCTGCAGTGTGCCTAGTTGGTGACACTGACAAAGACATGCCACTAACCACTACCACTCCTAAGAGACCGTTGACACCTGTATATATAGACAGCCCGCACGACACCTGACATTCACCGACACAATGACGCGACGCCTCAAGAGTCATCACTCTGCTGTACTGAGACCTAGAGATCACTGAGTGAAGACGACGCGTCTCACGTCGAGAGCCGACACCGTGTACGCACAAGTGTGAAATTAATGACCGCAGCGCAACCTTTACGATGCCACCTCACGGGAATGACAATACCGATGAGCGTGTCATCGCGAACATGTGACCTTTGACGTGGTGACACAGGACGGAGAAGTCCCGAGAGCCAGTGCTAACAGACACAGGGCTGTATTGTCGGTGTGCTTCAAGACGGTCTCACGGGAAATGCCACGGTTCACAATTGGTTGGAAGTCGGCGCAGTTATGCTAAAGATGTGTCGTTTTGCCGTGTCCTACGTTAGTTTTACTGTGAGGTAAAATACACCTACCTACAGTTAACTTACATACAGTAGAGATGGACACTCACAGACTGGACAAGTAAACTAATTGATGATAATTGCATTAAACGTCAGGAATGGTAATTAATCACAGCATAATGGGTGTTATTTAATTAACGTCAGCACACTCTCCTGTCATGTTTGGTTTACACCCTCACTGTCTTCTTGGTTCATGATCATCCATTCCTATGTGCGTCTTCATTATTCATCCTAACTACTGTATTATTTATCCATCCTAACTGTCACCTTGATTGTTAACTCTGTTTCTTGGTAACATATATCCCAATTGTGGTCTTGGTTATCCGTTTAATGGTCATATATCCTAATTGTCATACACAATATTCATTTTAAAATTGCCCATTTGCGCCAACCTTCATCTCTACCCAATGTGAAGAGTGCAAAATGTTGCCATCGCACAACACGTGGACAACAAAGGGTCTCAGGATATGTTCTTCTCTAGAATTAGTGAGTCCACTACAGGTTACACATTTACCCCCTGTGTAGGATCTTTTACTTCCCTTCCATAGACACCAGATAGAAGGGACCACCGGCTTTTAGCGTCTCTTCCAAAAGACACAGGCAAATGTGGGGTGAACAAAATTGCCTAAGTTTCGAAACAGTGGCAGGTGGGATTGAACTACCGTCCCCTCGACTGACAGTCCGGCGCTCTACCATGCGACCAGTAACCAAGGGTAAACTAAGGATCTATATGGATTTACAAGACTAAAATGTGCAGTGAAGCGTGACTTACCCGACAGCCAGCCACTCCCCAGTGGGGCAGTAGCCCAGGGAGAAGATCTGTGAGGAGAAGTCGTGCTGCTGCAACTGCCGCCCCTGAAACACAAACACCACATGTAGCCTCACTAGTATCCACCAGATGGCGCCATGTGTAGACTAGCACCACTCTTGTCCACCAGGTGGAACCACTTATGCAGGCTGTACCTGCCACCTACTGTGGAGTAGGGACATCTTTGTGTTATCAACAATGCTTCTGCTGGAGTGTTCATGATGTGTTTATTCTTTGAATTCAAGCTGTACATGTTGTCTGGTTTTGTATTGACATAAATTGAGAAAGTTGACATTAGGGTTGCGAACAGTCCTTTAAAACACTTAATATTCCATAAACATACCATCCTTTATAATGGGAATGGGACGTGTCGTATTTTTTATTTATATTGAACTATTTATACTGATAAATTTATTTGACAACTACATCTCTATTGTTTATTTTAAGGTAATCTCTATTTTCCTGTAAAGTGTAATGCGCCTCTGAATGGTTTTATTGCTATAGATGCCATATAGACAAATACTGTTCTTTATTAATATTTATTATTATTATTCACGTTTTGAAAAGAAATAATTTCATTTAACAACAGATTTTTTTTAAGGATGAATTATTTTTAAGAGCTCTTTATATTAGTGAAGTAGTCCCCTGGTCAAAGAGTCACTTGACATAAAATAACTGTTGTTGACCATTCACCTATTGTCGGAAAATAGCTCAGATGAGCTAATGTTATCAAAATCACATGTAAACTGACGTTAAATAAAGCTTCTTGTACCACCCACCTCACGCAGGTCCCAGGAGCGTTAAATAAAGCTTCTTGTACCACCCACCTCACGCAGGTCCCAGGAGCGTTAAATAAAGCTTCTTGTACCACCCACCTCACGCAGGTCCCAGGAGCGTTAAATAAAGCTTCTTGTACCACCCACCTCACGCAGGTCCCAGGAGCGTTAAATAAAGCTTCTTGTACCACCCACCTCACGCAGGTCCCATGAGCGTTAAATAAAGCTTCTTGTACCACCCACCTCACGCAGGTCCCAGGAGCGTTAAATAAAGCTTCTTGTACCACCCACCTCACGCAGGTCCCAGGAGCGTTAAATAAAGCTTCTTGTACCACCCACCTCACGCAGGTCCCATGAGCGTTAAATAAAGCTTCTTGTACCACCCACCTCACGCAGGTCCCATGAGCGTTAAATAAAGCTTCTTGTACCACCCACCTCACGCAGGTCCCATGAGCGTTAAATAAAGCTTCTTGTACCACCCACCTCACGCAGGTCCCAGGAGCGTTAAATAAAGCTTCTTGTACCACCCACCTCACGCAGGTCCCAGGAGCGTTAAATAAAGCTTCTTGTACCACCCACCTCACGCAGGTCCCAGGAGCGTTAAATAAAGCTTCTTGTACCACCCACCTCACGCAGGTCCCATGAGCGTTAAATAAAGCTTCTTGTACCACCCACCTCACGCAGGTCCCATGAGCGTTAAATAAAGCTTCTTGTACCACCCACCTCACGCAGGTCCCATGAGCGTTAAATAAAGCTTCTTGTACCACCCACCTCACGCAGGTCCCAGGAGCGTTAAATAAAGCTTCTTGTACCACCCACCTCACGCAGGTCCCATGAGCGTTAAATAAAGCTTCTTGTACCACCCACCTCACGCAGGTCCCATGAGCGTTAAATAAAGCTTCTTGTACCACCCACCTCACGCAGGTCCCAGGAGCGTTAAATAAAGCTTCTTGTACCACCCACCTCACGCAGGTCCCATGAGCGTTAAATAAAGCTTCTTGTACCACCCACCTCACGCAGGTCCCATGAGCGTTAAATAAAGCTTCTTGTACCACCCACCTCACGCAGGTCCCAGGAGCGTTAAATAAAGCTTTTGTACCACCCACCTCACGCAGGTCCCAGGAGCGTTAAATAAAGCTTCTTGTACCACCCACCTCACGCAGGTCCCAGGAGCGTTAAATAAAGCTTCTTGTACCACCCACCTCACGCAGGTCCCAGGAGCGTTAAATAAAGCTTCTTGTACCACCCACCTCACGCAGGTCCCATGAGCGTTAAATAAAGCTTCTTGTACCACCCACCTCACGCAGGTCCCATGAGCGTTAAATAAAGCTTCTTGTACCACCCACCTCACGCAGGTCCCAGGAGCGTTAAATAAAGCTTTTGTACCACCCACCTCACGCAGGTCCCAGGAGCGTTAAATAAAGCTTCTTGTACCACCCACCTCACGCAGGTCCCAGGAGCGTTAAATAAAGCTTCTTGTACCACCCACCTCACGCAGGTCCCAGGAGCGTTAAATAAAGCTTTTGTACCACCCACCTCACGCAGGTCCCAGGAGCGTTAAATAAAGCTTCTTGTACCACCCACCTCACGCAGGTCCCAGGAGCGTTAAATAAAGCTTCTTGTACCACCCACCTCACGCAGGTCCCAGGAGCGTTAAATAAAGCTTCTTGTACCACCCACCTCACGCAGGTCCCAGGAGCGTTAAATAAAGCTTCTTGTACCACCCACCTCACGCAGGTCCCATGAGCGTTAAATAAAGCTTCTTGTACCACCCACCTCACGCAGGTCCCAGGAGCGTTAAATAAAGCTTCTTGTACCACCCACCTCACGCAGGTCCCAGGAGCGTTAAATAAAGCTTCTTGTACCACCCACCTCACGCAGGTCCCATGAGCGTTAAATAAAGCTTGTTGTACCACCCACCTCACGCAGGTCCCAGGAGCGTTAAATAAAGCTTCTTGTACCACCCACCTCACGCAGGTCCCAGGAGCGTTAAATAAAGCTTCTTGTACCACCCACCTCACGCAGGTCCCAGGAGCGTTAAATAAAGCTTCTTGTACCACCCACCTCACGCAGGTCCCAGGAGCGTTAAATAAAGCTTCTTGTACCACCCACCTCACGCAGGTCCCAGGAGCGTTAAATAAAGCTTCTTGTACCACCCACCTCACGCAGGTCCCAGGAGCGTTAAATAAAGCTTCTTGTACCACCCACCTCACGCAGGTCCCAGGAGCGTTAAATAAAGCTTCTTGTACCACCCACCTCACGCAGGTCCCAGGAGCGTTAAATAAAGCTTCTTGTACCACCCACCTCACGCAGGTCCCAGGAGCGTTAAATAAAGCTTCTTGTACCACCCACCTCACGCAGGTCCCAGGAGCGTTAAATAAAGCTTCTTGTACCACCCACCTCACGCAGGTCCCAGGAGCGTTAAATAAAGCTTCCTGTACCACCCACCTCACGCAGGTCCCAGGAGCGTTAAATAAAGCTTCCTGTACCACCCACCTCACGCAGGTCCCAGGAGCGTTAAATAAAGCTTCTTGTACCACCCACCTCACGCAGGTCCCAGGAGCGTTAAATAAAGCTTCCTGTACCACCCACCTCACGCAGGTCCCAGGAGCGTTAAATAAAGCTTCCTGTACCACCCACCTCACGCAGGTCCCAGGAGCGTTAAATAAAGCTTCTTGTACCACCCACCTCACGCAGGTCCCAGGAGCGTTAAATAAAGCTTCCTGTACCACCCACCTCACGCAGGTCCCAGGAGCGTTAAATAAAGCTTCTTGTACCACCCACCTCACGCAGGTCCCAGGAGCGTTAAATAAAGCTTCCTGTACCACCCACCTCACGCAGGTCCCAGGAGCGTTAAATAAAGCTTCTTGTACCACCCACCTCACGCAGGTCCCAGGAGCGTTAAATAAAGCTTCTTGTACCACCCACCTCACGCAGGTCCCAGGAGCGTTAAATAAAGCTTCTTGTACCACCCACCTCACGCAGGTCCCAGGAGCGTTAAATAAAGCTTCTTGTACCACCCACCTCACGCAGGTCCCAGGAGCGTTAAATAAAGCTTCTTGTACCACCCACCTCACGCAGATCCCAGGAGCGTTAAATAAAGCTTCTTGTACCACCCACCTCACGCAGGTCCCAGGAGCGTTAAATAAAGCTTCTTGTACCACCCACCTCACGCAGGTCCCAGGAGCGTTAAATAAAGCTTCTTGTACCACCCACCTCACGCAGGTCCCAGGAGCGTTAAATAAAGCTTCTTGTACCACCCACCTCACGCAGGTCCCAGGAGCGTTAAATAAAGCTTCTTGTACCACCCACCTCACGCAGGTCCCAGGAGCGTTAAATAAAGCTTCTTGTACCACCCACCTCACGCAGATCCCAGGAGCGTTAAATAAAGCTTCTTGTACCACCCACCTCACGCAGGTCCCAGGAGCGCACGGTGTTGTCGAGTCCACCCGTCCACAGCTTCATACCGTCCGGAGACAGGTCTATACAGCTGGCGCCATCTGTGTGACCTTGGAACTGTCTGCAAGCGCAACAGGTCAAAGGTCAGCGATCA
Source organism: Oasisia sp. SBJ-2009 (assembly GCA_964017155.1). Classification (NCBI taxonomy): domain Eukaryota; kingdom Metazoa; phylum Annelida; class Polychaeta; order Sabellida; family Siboglinidae; genus Oasisia; species Oasisia sp. SBJ-2009. Next base: position 4,745,772 of record OZ024866.1, on the reverse strand, counting down.
TGTCTATGAGATGCTTGTGGACACGCAGTGAACACGTCACACAAATGGTGGCTGATTGTCAGTATCAGCTATCCTCTACCCCGCCCACATCCCTTTCAAAAACATCCCCTGTTAACATCAGCCAATGATATCACTCACGAGGAGTGTGGTCGGACTCTGGTCATGTGATATAATATTAGGGCGGGTATTTGCGCTGTTCCCCCGGCTGACACAGTAGTGACTGGCGAAGTCAATTGCTTTAATTGTATAGTTAGACTCCGCTCAGTCTACAGTTTTAGTGAGAGGATCAGCCTGGGCTGGTAATGTAGCTTGTCAGGGTCGTTATCTACCCATTAACATCAACACTGGATATAGCGACCAGTCTGACAAAAGGTGCAAATGTGTTCTTTTTAGCAAGGCTCCATGATACGTCACATATACTAATGACATCACCATAAGTCACTTCATGTCTACTCCTTTTCAAAACATATTTCTTAATTGTATTTCATTCGTACCATGTGACTTATTATTTGTATATGTATTGCTTGTTTTTAATATTGTGTTTTGAAATAAATTTAATTGAATTGAATTTAATTGAAACACGTGACACATTGACACTTCTAATGAGTCCAGATTGACAAATCTAACACAAATACAGCCAAATTATGGCCAACAAAAACACCACGACTTCGGACACAGTGACGCGTCAGTGACATACCTGACCAACGTCTGGTTGTGAAGATCCCACACGGCGATGTTGCCGTCACTACAACAACTGAAGCAGACCTTCGAGTCGGGACTGATGGCGAGGGCGTAGCAGGCAGGGGCACTGGACGTCAACTCGGCCTTGATGCGGGGCGTTGGCTGGAAGCAGACACACCCACTGCATCAACCATACTCAGCACAAGACACGCTAAAACACTCAACTTATAGTGAATATATTGTTCATGGCTCCAAGAATGGTTTATTGTAGTATAATTAACTTACTTTGGAGCTTAATGTCAAAGACGAATACGACGTTTCAATCCGTCAGCTACGGACCTTGTTCACGGACTGGTCATTTGAGGCAACACACGTGACACCTGTACGTGAACAAGGTCCGTAGCTGACGGACCGAAACGTCGTACTCATCTTCGACATTAAACTCCAAAGTAAGTTAATTATACTACAATAAGTCAACTTATACATGTTCTTTTCTGACTTTAATAACACTCAATTTAAATATGTTCTTTCTGACTGATAACTACATTAAATTCGACACATTCTTTTCAATACTCCACTCAAATTGCACAAGTTTTTTACCATTTCCAAGCAATGATATTATCTCTATTATAATGCCTAAATTATGCCCTATACACATCTTTATAGCAACCAACATAAACATGTTCCAATTAGCATTTAATGTGATCACCAAAAGTTCTGAGCCAATTATGTTTGTAACTTTTACAATAACAAATTCCGTCATACAGCACTTTACAATTAACAAAATACCTCATATGCTGTGTGATTTACTAATAGTTTTAAACATCTAGGAATTTTCTTCCTTCTCAGATTTACACACATTTTTAACACAGACAACATTAATCAAAATAACATGACCTTTCTTGTCCGAATTACGTACATTTTTAGCACAGACAATATTCATCAAAATAACACAATACGTGAATAGTTATTATGCGAGAGACATATTGATAATATGATGTGAGTAGAACAAGACATAGCGACTAGGAGTGAGAAGGTTGACCAGAACATGTCACTACTGGGAATGTTGAACTTAACTGTAGGAGAGGTCTGCGGAGCAATTACATAGAATGACTGCGCCACGGATTACAGCACCAGAACAACTGGCTGTTGTATGCCAAATGACGTATACAAGATAACCGACTTGTATATGCAAAATTATTCACCCAGGATAAATGCCTGGCATATGCCAAATGATGCCCACGGGATAACTGACTAGCATTGCCAAATGATTTACAGGGGATATGCCAGGGTATTTATACAGGTTATCTAATTCTAACTGGTACACGCCAATTGATTTACATAGGAAATTCGACTAGCATATGCCAGGTGTTTTACAAATGATATTTAACTCTGGAATCATTTAGTTCACAATGATTAGCATAAGCCAGAAGGAATTTGTGGGATAATTGCTATTTGGTGTGCATATAAAGATAGTACAATGTCTTTTTGCGTTGTCAATTTCCAGTTTCACTTTACGCAGGTTTCACTTTCACTCTAAGAGCAACTAAACGGTGGCTGTGTCATCAACTGACTTGCCATAAACCGTGTGTCAGCACACTGGCTGTCGTCAGTCGTGTCACAGTTTGACCAGGACCAACACAGTGACTGACCATGTCCAGCGATCGCACTGACCGCAGGTGTGTTAGCAGGAGGCATGCGACGACAGGTTAGTAGCTACATCTCCGAGGGTTAGCGAGAGAGAGAGACGGGGGGGGGGGGGGGGGAGGAGAAGAAGATGGAAGCCATGCTGGGGTGAGGAGGAGGGGTCAAGGTCGGACAGAGGTCATGCACGGCGGTGGCGCGGGCGGCGGTCAAGATCGGACAGACGACGCATCTAGGAGAGTCGCCGTGGCAACGGAACGGCTGCCGGCCAACAAGAAAAAGCACTTGACTCACTGCCGCTAGATCCCACACGGAGATAGTGCTTGCTTCCCCTCCCACGACCAGCGTGCGGCCATCTTGCAAGAGCTTAATCGAACGAATATAGTTGTCTCTTTGCTGAAAACGCAAACAAACAGACGCCTCCTAGTGACGGACGGACAGACGGACGGACGGGGCGGGGGGGACAACGCAACGAGAACAAACACAGACTTACGGCGGCAAGGTCCCAAATACAGAGAAAACTCGCCTCCCCTCCTACCACCAGGGTTGTGCCCTCATTGGCTAGTTTCACTGAGCGTATGTAGTTGTCACGCGGCTGCAAAAATACATGGCCACGCGCGCGTTAACTCGCAGTTTGTCACCACGCGGTGCGGCGCAGTGCGGCGCACTGCACCACCCGCTCACATCTGTGCTGGCGCAACGGACGGCGCAGCGGTTCACCCAATACCGGCGGTGCTAACCCATAAAGCGATCGCTGTTACAAGCAAAACTTCGCATGAAATGCTCATAAATGTTTCCGAAACATCGCCTGTTAAAACCAACCAACAGACGTAGTGTTTTCAAATCAATTTTCCAGAAATTTAGTAGTGGACATTTCGTGTGAATTTAAATGTACTTATTTAAAATGTCTGCGTGACTACTTGGCCAACATAGATGTGATTGGGGTAAAGTTAAATAACAGGAGTCTCCCAATACGCAATAATCCCTGAAAATATTGCAGTAATACAAATATATACTGTACTACCTGCTGTAAAATAAATATATTATCGTAATCAAGTTAATGGTCAAATTGTCATTAATATACAAGACCCAATGTGTTTTAACAAGAAGAACAAGTTTTAAACCTACAATATGCGACTTGCATGTCAATTACACTCAGGATTAGTATTCATTTTTGCTTGAATACGGGCGCTGTTGAATTATTACTATTATTATGTAAAAAGAACATTGAATATTGATAACAGTCTAAATAAAAACACACATTTATCGAGGAAATTGTGCCATATAAAATAATTTATATTATTATTATATTATTGATTTCACATGTCTACCGAGCATTTGACAGATCAAGTATTGAATGCACAAAACTGCCTAGAGATGGCGGCACCATGGCCCAGCATTGATACTCACAAGACAGTCAAGCTGAGAAACAGGACTCTTGCTTCCTGGCTGACTGATGTCCCAAACTTTCACACAGCCCTGTCAACAAACGCACAAATATCATGACATGTCACAGCTGTGTCGTATGACAGATTATGACAGAGACACCAGATTCATTGTATATTTTATAATTATATATATATATCAGTATTACAAATTTATAACTGCACTGCTTTGGTCTGCTTAAAAACAGGGGGCCTGTCTAACATAGCCCTTTGTGCACATTCAATCTGCATCTGCCTTACTACTTTATGTAGAGGCCCATCCACCGGTCCTTTGGAGGGGTAAAACCGATTTTGGACAGGTAGAAATCCCACTAAATGGGTAAAAAAGTAAGGATACAAAACTACTTTTAAAATCTTAGATATTATCAGTTATGCTTAGAAACTGAAAATGGGTGTCACGTGTGTTTGTATTTTATTTAAGGTCAAAATACATATCTCGATTGGCCTGTATGTATGTGAGTTAACATGCACATGTATATATATTTCATATAATATATATATGTATATATGTATATATATATATATATATATGTATATATATTACATATACATTTTCAGAAATAATTAGCCACAAAGTGCAGAAGAGACAATATTACATCAGTTGGATATGATGGGTTTGCTGACCCTGAACAAGAAGCCACAAGACAAGAGGGTCATGTGACGTACCTTTCCGCCCGTGTACACGTGTCTGCAAGGGTTGCTAATGGTGACGGCACAGACAACCTCCCCGTGGTTGAGGGTGTTGATCTGTCGAGCGTGACGGGGAATTCCGGGTCCAACTAGAGCGTCTGGTGGGAAGGGAACGGGCTGCATCTGGCCGTCAGCACTCACGTGGAAAGAGTAGGCCCTGAAACCATGCCACAACCATCAGATACCAATGATTACCGTGTAGAAGTAGCGTTATGCAGGTTGTGTGAATTTCTGTGAGGACATGTAGTGTTGAGGGAATAGAAATGGTTGTTTTGTGCAGCGTGGCATAACAGCTGTCAAATTACTACAGGTGACAGTTGCTGTTTGTGTGTGTATTGATACATGTGTCATTTAGATTGGTGAAGTCAAAATGACAGGTCATTGTCTGATTCTAGCAGGACTGAAGGGATGTCAGGTTTAAAAGTGGTTTGTGGGGTACTAGAATTTCACAAACCAGTGAACGATAAATATACTGTGAAATCTTCTATGACAGACCTACTTAAGTTTGTTAGGAAATGAAGGAAATGTTATAATGGCCACCTATGGAAAATGCAAATGTTGTCTTAGTCCATCAGACAGGACTAGAACAATTCACGTTCACACTTTCAGTTGACAATTCGTGTACACTGTGAAGCATATAGAAGAAATTGAATACACATTTTATTTTCATTTTGTATGTATAATACTTCATATAATGTAATACTTTATTTTAAGACCGAAAAATTCTGGTATCATCCCGTTCACATGTGTGTACAACTTATAAATTTCTGTAAATAGCTGCACATTAATTTAGATTAAACATGATACCTGTAAATGATAAATATAGTAATGCATTGTCAAATGCTTAAAATATCCTTTAACTGTCAAAAAAGGCTGTAAATTTAAGACATTTGCATTATTCAGTAGACCTGTGCGCTGGGATCAAGGTACTTACGGTTTTCCTCCGGCGATCCCTGCTAGTGGCGCCCTCATGTGTGAGTGTGGCTCAAAACCACCCTGAAATACAAGGGCCAGATAGGACTTCATTGCATTGTCAATACTGATCATTTTCCTGGACACTGTTCATATTTAGATCATAACCCAACTATGACAACTTGTTTGCAATTATCTGAATGTATGGATGGTATTGTAGAAATTCCAGTGTACCAGTCAGCCTTTGGTCTAACATTTATTTTAAAAAATAAATTTTTGTATTAATTACAATGTTGTTTCTACTGGCTCAGGTTAGTGCAAATTAGGTAAATTAAATTTAAGCCGATTGTCAAACCTGCTTAACGAAATTCATCCAATTAGTTACGGACAGATGTTATTCACACTATTCAACCAGATACATAATCACTGTTGTTGTCGATATGTAGATTTCTAGCACAAAGAAATATTTTGTAGTAATGAACTACAGGAGATGGCATGTAATGAGATGATGTGTTTGATAAAATATTAGTAAAATCTCAGTACAAGAAACCATGAAGGGGAACATTTTTTGAAACTCAAATCCCCAAAATGAAGGGCTATGTGGAATATACCAGATGTTACTGCTCCATTAAATCTTGCACTGTTCTCTGCCAACACGTAACGGTAACGTTACATGGAAACACATAACATAATTGATACAAATATTGGTGCAGGTAACTGCTTTTTCCAACAACCAAGATTGTGGAAGTGGAGTGGGCCTGGGACCTCACGGAACTCAATGTTCACGTCTTGGCACCAGTGACTGCCTCTTTTCACCAAGCATTGCTGGGTGCCTTGGCTAGTGTATGTTTATATATATATATATATATATATATATATATATATATATATATATATATATATATACATATACATATATAATTTTATATATATACTAGTCGAGGCTACATATATATTATATATATATATATATATATACACGCTACACCACACATACACATAACCCAACACAAACGTACACACACACAAACAAATACACCACAACAGTGACAAGCCACACACATGCACGCACGCACGTGCGCGCACACACACGCACGCACGCACGAACATACACACACACCACACCCACACACACCACACCCACACACACCCACCAACCTGACCCGAGCTGGCCATGCCCTGTGTGTACTTGTACTCACCATGGCGGGGCGTGCGTAGGAGCCCCCGGCTCCTGGAGACAGGTTGTTGATGTTGTTGTGTGGCAGCAGACTGCTCCCGGGACTCAGATCTGCCGGCAAGCCATGGGACACATGAGGCATATAGGGGTAGCCACCTGGTGGGCAGACACGACGAAACGGGGTTCTCAGCAGTGCAACTAACAGAGCATGAGCAACAACAACGACAACAACAACGACAACAACAGTGGAGGGGGTGGGCGGATATGGACTCTGCTAAAAACTGTGTTTGTGTGTGTGCTTCGTTACAGTAATTAGTTCGCTTAATTAGACCCCAAACAACCACACAGTTCATATTTCTAAGTGACCTTTTCCCGTTAGATTGTATAAGAAAAGTAACTGGCGGAAATATAATTTGTCACGTGAATGGGCTTTTGACAGAGAATAGTGAAAGTAGAACAAGAACTGCTGGTAATTGTCCAACTGCGTAAATGTGTAATTTCACCCACTTTTTCTGTGGTTGCTATTCTGAAAATTACTGGTTTTTTTTCTAATTTTGACAGCACTGTTTTTGAAATGCAATTTTCTTTACAATTTCCTCTCCCTGCACCGTGCTAAAGGTCTGCCATCGTGAAACAATAAAACAAGAAATCGGCACATCATATCAGGGAGTATTCTTTCCATTTTGTTGTTACGGAATTTTTTTACAGTAATCTAAATGGCTATAAACTACTGTACAAACGTCAGGTATAAGGAATCACCAGCAACATGCAAGGAACACACAAGACTACTACACAATCACACAAATTAACTTTTAACTAGAAATAATAAATTTGAAAATAAAAGCAAGACTCAATAAGAACACCACAGACGTCAGCATATTGAGTGTATTCATGTTCACAAATAACATAATAAACTCAAGTCAGTGACACAACACGCAGAAAAAACAACAACGACAACTAAAGTGGTTGCTACGACGACTACAAGACACTACTACAACAATGACTAGCAAAGCGTTTTGTGCAAGTTGTGAACCCCGTGCATGCTCTGTCATGAATTTGACATAAAACATGTATCAGCTCAAGGATCAATACACAACAGTCTTCACATTACTTGAACACATCCTTGTTTTTACACCAACTGGCTGCAGTGGATATGTGCATATAAGATCAACCAATCATCTCCACAGAAGCTTACTTGACCTAGTTTACTGTCAAAATCCATCTAATCTGATGAAACAATTAATTATTCAAGTAATTTGTCTGTATTACATTTGTTGACTAGGAAATTGAGACATTCAGTTGGAGGAATTCTACAAATGATATCTGAAAATATGTTTGATTAATAAATTGGCAGTTCTTGTCTCCTTCCACCCAAGTGCATATGTAACTCACAAGAAACTTAATATGTGTAACTTTTCTTCCACAGAAGAGTTCTTGGACTGTATTAAGTTATGTATGCCGCTAGCCAAATAAATACACATCGCAAATCTTACTTTATTATTACACATGATACATCACTGAGACATCGGAAATCAGCATCGACAACATTGCGAATAGTGACACCAACATTGGTGACATGAATCATAGAGCACTGACAATTGCATTGACATACATTTAGTGACACCAAGCTGTCACAATGTCCGACATATATCTAGTGACACTGGTCACAGACACCAACATCAAAACGTGAGTTTTGAAAAAATTAATCTGAACAATCACATTAGTTCACACACTCACCTAAAGGAGGCACCTTTGATGATGGTTTTAGTCCACTAGAGGGCCCTGGTGTAGCTCCTCCTGAGCTTGTCGGTGTCACTGACTTTGACACTGGTGTACCCGGCTTATCATGCTGCAAACAGACATCAACTCCTTAGTGCTAAATCACTCGATATTGGCAAAATTAATATCTCTAATTCAGATATCAGATCGGATACATATTCTGCCCACATGTGGACATCCTCAGACAACTGTGGGAGTCCATGAACCAATATCCACATTGAAGTCTTGCACCGATATGTTGACCAATAACAGACCGACACCTCCATCAGCCCATAATCCAAGATGGCTGCCCATGCCAGATATGTCACTAGCATGATGCGCCTTGCTTGGTGTATTTTAAAACCAACAGAGACATGAAGGGTCACTTATTGTAAACTGAAGACAATACAAGACAAAATAGACAATACAAGTTATGGCATGTACACACACTGATGGACTTTTAACATCGATCATGTATTTAGACACTGGAGTTTTCACCTTTTACAATTACGGAGGCATATGGAGTGGACATATAAGAATGCCACAGATGAAACAGTCTACGATGCCACATTTCCTTACAAATCGAATGCTGCAGATATTTTATAAGTTCTGTATTCAAAATAATTGACTTGCAAAATTTATGCATTACATTAGACTTAATAGGAAACAGAACTATACAAAATAAACTGTACCACATAAACAATGATTAGAATCAATAATATTTATAGTTTATAAACTCAAATTTCACCCTGTCCATAATTAACAGGGTCCATATTCTATAGGGAATATGGACCCGGGGTCCATTTTCCATGCGGTCCATATTCTATATTACACCGCTCCAAAAGAAGGGTGGAGTGGTCTATGGACAAATAGTTGGGGTGGGGTAGATGTAGGGGGTGGGGTAGATGTAGGGGTGACTCACGTCCTTGTGTTTGGAGGAGGGGGTACTGCCATGGGACGAGTCACTCCGGGGACTCGTTGGTCCTTCCTTCTTCGGGACCTTCTCCTTCGGTCCATTCTCCCGGGGGGACCGGTCTCCATTCTGTGGCGACGTCGACTGCAAGTAATAACATGTCTGTCACCCTAGCCACGTCACTGCTTGCTGGAAGGTACCCTGGGTAATTGTTGTAATTAAGCTACTAACATAAAACATACATATTCAGAAAACTCCTTTGTACGAAAAAGTGAATTTTTAATTATGCATCAAATGTGTTTTGGTGAGTCACAGTCACGGCCTAGTCTTTTAACCATAATGACCTTATTGACCTAATTGGCATTTGCTCTGGTTATGACCGGAAACAACCAAATTGTGTGAATGCAGCGACAGGATTGGTCATTAGTGGTCTCAGCCACGATGGAGTTATCTACTTCCACCCTCCCTCAGCCTGCCCAGGGATCAGAATGCAGTTGACATCAATAATTAACATATATGATATTTCATCCTATAGTTGTCCAGAATGTTAATTGTGTATGTTTGACTGTATAAGTCACACTTTTTTAGGATTGTTAAATTAAAAAAATAAACACAACTTGTATTTACAGAAAATCAATGTGTTGAAGATCCACTCACCTGGTTCTCATCATCGACCACTAAGTCTTGGTCACTCTTCTCGCCGTCACTGTCCTACACACACAGGGCAGGTGAGACACAGGACAAGGGTCCACAAATACACAATACAAAATCATTGTTTCTTTCAATTTTTAGCAAGTCTAAAAACATAAGTGACCGAATCAACAGTCATTATGGTAGATTTTCCACATATTAAATACAATCGTTTCAACAAACTGGTGGTGCTGTCAACGTCCGAGTCCAACAGTCCAACAAAGAACACCATGGCTGATGAAACACGACAAAACAAATAATCAAATTTTCACTTGGAATTTATATAAATTAAAATTACAAGTAGTTGTGTATATATCTGGCAAAATACAAAAGCATAAGAACAAAGTTTATTCCATACGTAATATCAAACCCAATTATGTATAATACTGTTGAAATGTAAAGGTTTAAACCACATTTATTTTATATTTTCTTATATTGCATGACTGTACGATTGTGTGTATGAGGACCTCACTGAAAAGAAATCTAGTGTATATTTAAATGTGCACTGTATTTAGCTGAGCCATCCTGAATAAATATATTATATCATCAACATTCACCCTTACATTTCAACTCTAGATTTGAGCAGATGTATCAACGTGATAATAGCGTACTTTAACTCTACTTGATTTATCAAGGTGCCTCTCTTCAAAATGTTTGATGCTTCCATTAAGTGGTAGTCGGCCATCTTGAAAAGATTCAACAAACATTTTATGGAAATAAATTGTCCAATTTAGCAGATCTTGAAAGTTATATATAGGGCCTAAATCAATACTAATTATGTGAACAAACAAAGTCAATTGACGAAACATTTGAATACAAGTATGTTATGCAAATAAGAAAATTATATGTACTAAGTGTATCACAGTTGGGAATTTCTCTCCTCCAATATAAAAGAGGTTGTATCCCTAAAAATCTTGTATTTACATTCAAGTTATGGCTCAATAAATGCCCTTATCTGCATTAAACTACACACGCTAGCAAGAGAGAGAGTAACCACACATTGACTGGACATTGGACTAGAAACACATTAAAAGAGAAATGAGTCAATACCTCCACAACAATGCGCATGTGCACATAAATTATAATCCCATAATGTATGATCCCAACAGTTGAACTACTTCAGAATTAGCGGGAAATCGTGAATGGCGACAATACGTTGGAGTGGGCCCTGTCTGTCTTGATACGGACCGACGCTAAAACCTGTGCAAACCTCCGCGATAATGGAACTGTCCACTTGGGACAGCTCGAATAAGCAATGCCCACAAGTGGCAAATATTGACAGTGGCAGAGAAAATGTACACAGGACAAACAGACAGACAGTGAGGGGAGACGGCTTGATGCATTACATAAACGACAGGCTCACGTGTAAAACAGGACAGACCCAGTGTGACATCCACGAATTGTCGATATTCTTTACTTTGTGACGTATTCAAACTCCTGTCGTGATCAGAGTGAATGCTTGGAATGAATTTACATTATATATATATATATATATATATATATATATATATATATATATATATAACATAAACTGTCTTTTTGTATGGAGAGATTAGTAATAAAAGGTTAAACAAAATAAGTGTTACATTACAAAATTACACATATGACTTCAGGACTTTACCAAAATTCATGTCGTTTTAAGTGAAATCAAGGTTATTATTATTTATAATAGAATGTAAATAATTTTAATACCCTTTGGTTCCATTAAATACTTTTATAGCATTATTCACCTATTAACTAGAACATACACAACAATTATAAGTCACTGATTACAAATAATTGTTTAATCATGGAACTGAAGTTTAATAAATAATTTATATTATTTTAAACATGTTTAACTGTTCTCCTTGGCAGCCAAGCAGACCACACTTTTACCGACTTCAAAATTTACACATTTCATATCGAGACTCTGCTTCATTCATCAACGACAGACAGGTTTATGACGAGCCGAAACACGAAAACGTGAACTATATATATATTTGATGTTTGGCTCAGGGCATTGTTAATCTGAAGAAATAAGATACAGACAGAATGATGAGCAAAGATGGGGGGAGGGGCGTACACAAGATTACACAGACACTTCAGTCGAGGCTTGTGTCCGAAGCAGCCTGGGAAGCTGTTATCAGTGACTGGCTCAGCAACCTTCTCAAGCCTTGTCACTGCACAACGCGGAGTGGAGATGCTTGGATTAAGTGGATCAATATTGGCCATAGAGCTCCCCTTGAGAGTGATACAACAGCGGGCACGTTGGCAGCTGTCGCGGTGGACAAGGTCAAAGAACACGTGGCATCTGATGACACCGCGCACATGGGGCAGTGTCACAACTGAATACAGTTGTCAGAATCGTCAGTCACATCCCCACAGCTCACTGACGATCACCTTTAGAATGCGCGACGCAAAAATCGATGCTCCCCAGCCGTATTAACAAAACAGACACCTCCTACGATGTGTCTGTGTTTATAATCTCTCAAGTACTTTCATTCATTAAGTCTAGCATTAAAAAGACGGAATATTTCGCCTAAAATGATTACCCAGTATTCATGATATACTCCTGTGGTTTCGTTCATTTATTGACATTTATCGAAAAATCTCAATGACCTGATCAACATCAATTTGCCATTTGCGTCACAAAACTAGCCTCGCTGGGGACGTAAGCTTTCTTTCCAACAGGTACGCACTTTGTGGTGCACGAATCTGGTTTAATAAACACAAAGTTTGTTGAATTTGTGCGAATGAATGCAGATAACTTTTAGATGACCCGATGGTAAACACAGCCTGAGACAGAAGCCATGTCAACACGCCGGGGGTCGCTTAAACCGCTGACTTCCTCCGCAAATATTGACCTGTTATCGTCTATTAGACGCCGAACAAACAATCGCACATAGAACAACACACTATATCTATACACACTCGTGTGTAGGCAAACGATGAACGCACGCATGTGTGCTCACGAGATGTGTTTGCACAGATATCGACACGGTGCATCGGATGTGTGTCCGTGTGCGTGCGCACGCACGGGCCCGCTTCAAGGCGGCGTGTGTGCATCGTGCAAACACGCCAACAACATGTAGAATAAACACTGCTCAGTGACGACTGTTTGCGATATGTCACCATGTGTGTCATCCACCACGCCGGCCTTGTTGTGACACGAACGCTGCTAATGGCTCCACTCATGGATTTTGTGGTTTTTGTAGCCAATTTATTTTGACGTGCCGTGTTTGTTAATCCTCTGTCTACATTCCACATGTGGCCATGTTTGTGTGCACCGACAGAACTGTCGCGCTCACTAATGGTGTCGGATCATCATTGTCACTACAGAGACATACTAATGATCTAATAATAATGTAAATTTTGTGTCTTTTGAAGCCAACCTCACCAGTACATGTTGAAAGATATTCAACGGCATTTATGTATGCGACAGCATATCTTAAGCTAAAAATATGCCGAACTGTTTCAGTAAATGTAACTAAGCTCTTTGTAAATATTGTTTATCGTGCTGTACTATCAGTATCAGTGTCGGGGACCAAATAACCACATCGTACAGGTAAACACTTCAACAGTCCATCGTGAGTATAGTCTCAGCACGATGTCGAACTGAATTCACGGAACCTGGCAGAAATAACAATTTGTTTTAATTCCTTAATGAGGCCTGGCTGTGTCAAGTGCCACTTGGAAGATGAAGGTATTTGCACGTATTAAGTGGACAGACTTGAGAGTGAGTGCTTGATGTCACTGGGCTGCCTACCTTGTCATCTGTACGACGTTTCTTCGACGCGTCATTGTTCACCTCGGGTGGTGACCGGCTTCGACTGTGTTCGTACTTATTTCGATCTCGATCGGGCGATCCAGAACTCCTCTGAAATGAACAAACATCTGACGTTAACAGCATTCTTACAACTAACATATGATGTATCCAGAATTTTTACAAAGTACAATTCTGTTCTGTATGTTGACTAGACACCATATTGCACCACCCTACAGAAAACCCCCACCCAGCCCTACCCACCCATCGCATCCTACCCCTCCAACACCCTCAAAACACCTCCCCCATCACATCTTGACTGACACACTTTACATCGAGCAGCAGTGGAAATCTTTAAAACCAGGCCGTCCTGCACATGTTTCTTAAGAGATCATCGGCAAAACAAACTGTAAACAGTTCATGCAAGAACGTCATCAATTAAAAACAACAGAAAACCAACTGTACAGGCTTCTCCTGAAATTCTACACTTCAACGTGTTTTGCCTTTATGTGAGCACCGTATTAACTAACAGCGAACCAATGCATCACCCACTGAACACACACACCCAGGTGGTAACTTGCTTTGAATGCAAGACAATTGTTTACACATATGATCACCAGGCGGCAGCACTGTGCCCATACGCCGCCACCAGTAAGTAGACAACCACATTTGTAAACTATCAGGTTACGGTGCAGACCGACTGGCGGGCTAATAGGATACAGTGCACTTGGGCGCTATCAATGCGCCAGCAGATCCACGCTTCAGCACCTGGTAGTGGGAGATTACTAAAACACAGCTCTGGCCGCACGCTGATAGCCTTTTCACCTGACAACAAGATTATTGTGCGGGTTTGCCGGCGAGGAACGTTCAAAGTCCTCGCGAGTGTCTGCATGTGTCAGGTGAGGCACTTTGACAGGCCGCAGTACATGAGACAGAGAAACTGGCCCGTGTATGAGAGCTGTCGTCTCTAATCCCACCACAGATAATCCACAGCTTATCGGATAATCCTGCTGCTGCCTTCGTAATATTCTGCCTAGCGGCGGTCTCGGGTTGCCGCCATATGTGAGTCAGGGGGGTGGTGTCAGGGGGTGGGGGTGTCAGCAATATTGGATATGTTTGTAAGCAGGAAGCTGGATGGTGTAAGATAAACACTTGACTTGACACTGATGTAGTCATCCACAAGGCGTGACCTTTTATCTCGGGTCAAGGTGTTGCTGGCTTATAGACATTTGGTTGGCAGACAAGGGGTTCCAGTGGAGGGGTGGGTGTGGTGATGGGGTGGGGGGGTTGAATTGTTGGAATAGAAGGGTTACTTGGGGATAGAAATGTTGGGATAGAAGGGTTGGAATAGAAGGGTTACATGGGGATAGAGATGTCAGGTTAGAAGGGTTGGAATAGAAGGGTTACATGGGGATAGAGATGTCAGGATAGAAGGGTTGGAATAGAAGGGTTACATGGGGATAGAAATGTCAGGATAGAAGGGTTGGAATAGAAGGGTTACATGGGGATAGAGATGTCAGGATAGAAGGGTTGGAATAGAAGGGTTACATGGAGATAGAAATGTTGGGATAGAAGGGTTGGAATAGAAGGGTTACATGGGGATAGAGATGTCAGGATAGAAGGGTTGGAATAGAAGGGCTACATGGGGATAGAGATGTTGGGATAGAAGCGTGGGAACTGAGGGATGGAGATAGAGGGTGGGGGCAGAAGGGTGGAAATGGGGTGGTGGCAACAGGAATTTGGGTTAAGGTGGATAGAAAGGTTGGGATAGAACTGTGGAGCTAGAAGGGTGGTAAAAAAGGATGGGAACAGGATCTCTTCCTAGTGGTCAGTACTGACAGTACAGGGTGTATGTAGACTACGTACTACTAAATACTACACACCCTGATCTTGCTACCCTCAATACACCTCTCAGTTACTGGGGGCAGCCGGCACATGTTAATCACTCGCCCCAGGGTAACATATCTGGCCAAGCGTCTCCATGTTACTGCCACTGTGGCCTTGTGTTACTCACACTGTGGTCCAGGCAATCATGCAACCCTATCCATGAATAGACAAGTACCAGAGATACAGCCACAGATAGACTTGCTTACAACGTCACCGTTTGTTCACGCAGGCCTCGCTGGACTCTGGCCAACCGCAAACAACTACCCACCCACAGGCGACTCTGAACACAGTCCAGACAACTTCCGCAAAAACAATGAAAACAAATTACTTAATCATTCCATCTTTGAAATCGGCGTGGACTTGGTGCTAATTTTTTAATTAAAATTCCCCGAATACTCAGCTCCTTCCTGGATGGAGACATCAGTGAGAAACAAACAATACTGCCCCAATCCCAGGCCTTCTCCCCGGGGGAAGAAGGGGGAAGAATGCGGGAGAATCCCCAGCCGACCACACCTAGGATACTTGGGAAGTGTTTCACAGCACTCGGAGAGAGTTAGATCAACATAGCGTACTCACAAGTACTACACCCTGAAGGCAGAGCCAATGAAAGCGTCTCGGGTGGTCAATCACCCTTCACCTGTCGACAAGATTCGCCACGCTGCCAACATCTATTAGTTGCCGTGACAATTAGTTGCCATGACAACAGGTATCCGGGCAGGAGTCGTTTCTTTGTCGTCTTTACCAGCTGCAGGCGTTGACACAGAGCAGAAGTGTTGGAGGTGGAGAAATCATTGGATTCAAACAGACACAGGGTTGCTAAGGAGAAAGAACTAACAAGTGTCTGGCAAATGTAGCAGACAAATGCAAGAGCAGAGGAGGAACTTAAAAGTGACTCATACATTTGACTGCCTTCAATTCAAGTATTGTCTGTCGTAAGTGAGACAGTCAGACGTGATTTAATTTTTGGCCTACATTCGTCAGTAATGTATCATACCTTTCATGACATTTTATGGAATATTTTGGATTTTCCGACATTTCACAGAAGATTTGGATCAATTTCATGGCCATTTTCCATTCACAGATCGGATCAAATGATAACATAATTTATAATGATAATTACAGCTCTACATGTAGAACTAATTGCTATGCAACACCTTCAAAGTTCAGCTAACAATAAAGCATGTGTCACCATGGAAAGTTGCCCTCGTGAAGTTACGATATTATCATAGTGAAAACGCGTTCAAATTTTTCTATAAATTTACTGCAATTAAATATGTAATTCTAAACTGTGAATATCACTCTTCATGTACACAAACCCACGGTGTTGGTTATTACAATGGGTGTACATATTATGTGTATTGACCTGCATAGGCAATTAGATTTGAACAGATGTAATAACTCTTTATCTGACTTGACCCTACCTCAAAACCTGACACATGACAGAACAGAACAGCAGGACAACCCTGCAATCAACTGATTTAGATTTCCCAAGTGCCTTATTTTTTATTTTTTATACACAACCCAGATTACAACACAATAATTAGTGGCTAAGTTACTTCGGGGGGGGGGGGGGGCATTTCTTGGAACTTCCAGGAATAGCAGTCCCAGTTCTCTACGTTGCGTATGCCACGCCGTCAATCTAACAGCCCAATAACGTAAATACAGCTTGTCTTGGCCGATTTCTGCCTTCGCTGGGCGTGGCAAAAGTACGTCTGTTTAACCGGCTTCCCGGAACCAGTTGCGTCAGCCACCGCTAGTGACATCTGGTGTTAATTAGGGAGAGTGCCACTAAACCAACCTTGATGTGATGTTTACCACAAGCGTGGCATTAGGTTGCTGCACCGCCAAGATACGGTCCTTCACGGGAATAAATCATTTCTCATTTGTCAGAATACACACGGACACCACAATCAAGTCCATTCCTTCCAAACAACACATATGCCACACTACTCAAGTTGCCCTAATCCCTGGGGTGCTTCCCCCTTCCCCGCGGGAGGGAACACACAACACACAGAGAGGTTACCCAGTAGGCAGATCGTCAATGCCAGGGGGGTAATTTGACTCAACATCACCTATATCGTGTATGCGCAGTCGTAGCCGCCCAAACGATCCTAATGCATACGTAATGTATTCAAGTGGCGTCGTCCAATCACATCGCCCGCAGAGCCGCATCCTCCATCGGACGCACTCAGCATGATAATGGTCGCATCAGTTGGAAATTATTCTAACGGTCGGTCCCGCAGGCGTTCATAAAAACAGGCGCAATGCATGTATTAATGGCAATTTCGGGAAGACGAGACCGGGCCCTGGAACGAGGATTGTCGGGCGTGACATGTGTGTTTTATGGGCACTTTTACACCCCGTAATGGCTGCTTCCATACTCATTAATACATCTATTAAGCGCCCCTGTGATGGCCGTGTGCATCTGCCAAGCAGAACGCTGATAACCGTTAATGTCAATAGCGGGACCAATATAGACAAAACTAACCACAGCGTCCAACTGGGTCCTCGACGAGCCTGTTTACAGGCGGTCCTTTCACCGGAGACCACCTGTCTCCAGGGACCATTCTTGTTAGTTATTCATGAATCGTTGCCAGTTTCATTGTGAGAACACCTTTCTGCAGACCAATCTTGTCGGAAAACCATTGTTTTCAGTGATGTCTGAGGGACTTATTTTGTCCAAGATCTGACATACCATGAACTGAGAGACCATTCTTGTCAGATCCAGAACAATAGCAAAGTCACCGAACAATGATCTGAATGTCTCAGAGTCCAGTAAAGGTAAGTTCTCATGTAGCACAGTACCCAGTCCTTGCGACTACTCATTGCTCAAAGGACTTTACACTTGACTCCCTGGCAGACCCGTTAAATGAACACCATTTTGACTTCTATGGGAAGCATTTGGTCAATATTTGAAGACCATAGGTACATAAATATTCACCAATGTCTGTAGCCAGGTACTCATTCATATAGCTGAGTGAACTGGAGGAACGTAGCGTCAATAAATTTTCCCAAAGTTTAACCAGGCAGCACAGAAATTTGAACCCAGGTTCTCTCGATTGCGAGTCCGATGCTGCAGGCATTGTGCAAATATACTTAGTGCATGAAGTTGAAACAAAGAAGGCATGCAGACTAGCAGAGAGACAGACACTCTGCAGTCAAACCTCTCTAGTAGCCATCAGCTGTACACATTAATGACCCCACATCATTCAGTTACCCGGGATAAAATCCAATCATCATTTTAATGTGTTTCAACTCCTGGTAGATTGCTATCACCACATAATTACCGCCACCCATAATTCACTGTGTAAACAGGTTCACCAAATAATGACACAGGTTAAGAAATGCACATTGGCAATATGCAAAAACATCGTTTTCTGTCAGAACGGATCTGTTCTGGACCCGAGGTATCATGTGACAGAATAATGAGCGAGGTATCAAAGGCACTCAATCAAACTGACATACAATATGATCACACCGCGCTGTCAGTCCCTTCTAGGCCAGGCTTGTTATTAATGCATGCAACTAGCTGTTTACAATGACACTACTGAGTAACTAGCTGTTTACAATAACTCCTTGTCTCAACTTGTTTTAAGACCTTCAGATACGCGGAATCCTGGCCAACAACGTGAACCCAGTACGGCTGAGAGAGACAGAAAAAGGAACAAGGACACACTTTTCTACGGTTTTATAACAACCTCTGAATCAACCAATTAGTTGCTTGTGCTTCAATGAAACCATCATAATCATAGTGAATATATTGTTCATGGCTCCAAGAATGGTTTATTGTAGTATAATTTAACTTATTTTGGAGCTTAATGTTGAAGATGAGTACGCCACAATCTGAGGCAACACACGCGACACCAGTACATGAACAAGGTCTGTAGCTGATGGTTCGAAACGTCGTAGTCATCTTCAACATTAAGCTTCAAAGGAAGTTAAATTATACTACAATACATCATAATCATGTTATACAGACATTTCCACGTGGCTACGCAGACACAAGAACAACCGTGGGAATCCAGCAGTTTCTTTGAAAATTCCATTGTGTGATGCAGTAACTTAGTCACACACCAAGTGGCACAAGAAAGAAAACGGATGGAACACAACTACTTCAGCCAGAGTTACTTGCCGTAAATATCACATGGTGCAACTGCATACAACTGACTGAGGTAATGAAAGGACACCTACTTTATTTATCAAGTATGTTCAATGACCCTTTAAAGACAACTAATAGTTGGGGGGTTTTAATACTCCTGGTGTTTAATAGCTATGCAACTTGTGCTCAGTGTGAAGCCAGAATCCACCCCACTCTTGACACCTTATAAATAAGTACCCCCCCCCCCCCATCTGGTGGTCATTAAAGACAGTGGTACACAGGGGGCCTTGTGAACAAAGTTGTATCATCAAAGGCAGTGACCAGGCACAGAGTCCTGCTGTATGATTATAGCACCTGGCCTAGACACCAGCCTGTCTGGTCACAGCTGAGCGAGCAGCCAAAGTGATCGCCCACGCGTGACCAAGTGATATTGTCAGATGTGACAGGCACAATGAGAACACAGGAGCGCTCACCCCTAACAGCCACAATTATATGCTGCCTATAATGTCAGCTGGCCCAACTGATAATTATGATGATTGAGCGTGCAACGCATGGGCGGCCATGCGCGACGCTGCCACCACCTTACTTTCACACCAGCACAGCTCTGGTTGCCCGTGGCCACTGGACCGTGTCCTCCAGCTCAGCGAATCCGGCACAATCACCAACATGCGTCAGCCAATCAGGTTTCTTGTAGTCATTTGACAGACAGTTGAGGTGAGCAGTCTTTGCCTTCGGTCACGCGTGGCCGATTTTGCAAAAGCAAGGAGTTGCCCTGAGGTTTCCCCCAGCCTGGGGGTTGTGACAGCTTGCCAGGACAAAGGCTTTTGTTAGAGAGGCAGAAGTTAGCACTTAATGGAGGCAGGCTTACAGAGAGCAAGCCAAACAAAAAGAAATTACCTGTCAGCTGAAACCACAATGAGAAGCTGTATACCAGAACTACACTCGGCAGAAATTATGTTGACGAGAACTGAAGTCTTACTATTGAGCATACTTTTTAGACCGACCAAATTGCATTCCATGTATCAAAGTCAGTTTACAACAGACTGGCAAAAAGCACGAATTCCATAATTTCCTTTGCACTGTGGATAGTGATTGTTTGCATAACTACCCTGTCACTAAAATTATGAATCATACCTATGTTTGCTAATGACCTTTAATTTTCATTCGCTGTCGTATTTTATTATTGTTATGGCTCAGCTATGTCAAACCGGTTGTGTTTAAAAATCTAAATACGACAGACATCTTTTGTAATAAGCTTAGTGGTAGTAATGGGAAATTAGTGCCATGTCATCAAGTAGTCTTAATGGACTTCATCCAGTCCACAATCAGCCTTTGTTCTTGCTTACATGTCCTGCTGGCAAAACTGTGCAATGGATTGGCTTGTTATCAAGTTACATGGAGTGCATCAACACCTCAGGTTAAATGCTGCCACCACATGCAGTGCTAGGAGGGATTGTACTAGGGATTGTAGGAGCTGTTGTAGCAGCCATTGTAGGAGCACTCCCTGTAGTCTGCCTTTGTTCCCGAGTGTTCACTGGCCGTGGGGAACACGGACGGACACACACGGAAAATGCCCAGTGATCAGAGCAAACAATGTTCGGCAAACGCCGACAAGAATGCCGAAACACCGACTACACGACATGTTTTGTGCTCCGGAGATTACGATAACAGCTGAACATGCGTACACAGCTGACTCTAGCCTTTGCCACTGCCTTCCTCACCCACTAAATACCCTGGTCACAGATGTCGGTGATAAGATAAAGAGGAATCACTTGACAGGGGTGTAGTCAATGAACAACTAGATCCAGCAGTGATTAGATAGCATCACTTATATCTATGGATAGCATACAGAACCAGCAGCACAAAATAGTGAGAGTCAACCCAACCCGGCTGTTATCGCCTTATCTCTGGTCTACCACCCACCGGCCGCGGTATTGACAAATGAAATAATTTACATCGCCTAGCACGATAACACACACACATACACACACAAGGAATAAAAGACGTTTCTGAACCGAGGTATTCCAATTACACGTGCTTGCCACCCAGCGTCCGACGGTCCTGATCAACACTCCGATAGATCAAGAATGCATTTTATTCTCCCGCAATTTCCTGCTCATTCAATGAGCAATGGCTGCCAGCCAGCAGACTACATGCCTGTCTTCTTGTGAAATAAATTGCTCATTTGCACAGTTATTCTCGGGGTAGCAACCCAACCACATGGGTGGCGTTTTGTGAGTATTTCCATTTCCGGCTGAGATGTTCCGTCATTACTCACCCATTCATTAGGCGAGCTCAGTTCAATAGGAGATTTTTTGTTATGTGATGTGTTTTTATCCATATTTACTTCAAAATGTTGTACAAGGCTCTGTTATTAATGTTCATATCTGGTGGAATAATCGGAACTATTTCTTGTGTTAAGTATAGCCAACAATGGTTGTAAGGGTATTTCCCTTCAAAATTAGGGTATTGCAGTGTCCTGGGAAGAGAAACCCCTTTCCCCTCCTTGTTTCTCCATAGCTAAAATGTTAATAACTACATTCACTTACATTAATCATCAGGTTGTCTATTGTTACATTTATTCCAAGTGCTTTAAGTATCAAGCAGTTGTAAAAGGTATGTCTGGATTGCTAATATGTCAATATAGTTTACCCATGTCTTACAGGCCTTATCCAAAATTCCATAACATAATTGATTCTTAATTTTGTCTTTGATATTTTATGGACCTACATGAACCTCTAATAATCAATATCATAGCAAACTGGATGCATCCAAGCTTCCACAAAATAAGTTCTTTCTTAGATCATAGATCATCGAGTGAATATCTCTTGGCTAGAGACCATTATGATTTGGGAGGAATATACATATAGTTTAACAAAGATCAACACTCCACACAAACACCAGCATGAAATAGGAAACCATGACTGACACTAGAAAGATGTATCAACATGCAGTCGTACAGATATGATCAACAGTTTTAAAGGAACTAATCCAGACGGCTCAGTGAACAACACGCGTATAGATTAGCAATGGAATTATGTCTGTGGATTATGTATTGACCCACGGCCTTCTTTAGTGCCCGGCGAACTGTGACCTTCCATAGAGGTCATTGGCTGTCGATTAAGCTGTTTAAAGCCTGCCCTTGCACATAACTGGTTGATCCCGCATAACCGACTGTGGTCACCAGCTGGAACACGCCTAAATCTGCCCATTCAAGCAATTAAAAAGCACTCTGTTGGCCAATGCTAATTTGTTCCAGGCCGGTGCAAAGCCTGGTGGTTGCAGAGCTCTGTCCAGTGTGCAATTCACCTAAAGGACCCAGGATTAACTCCGCAAGACCAAATTGGCATTTCTGCCCACAGAAAGCTTAATCCGGCCCACCATTGCTACTGGTCAACACACAAAATGGGCATAAGCCGTAGTGTCAATAAGCTCTTGACCAGTGATGGCTGAATTCGCCGGTCACGCGTGGCCGCACACACAGGGTATTCATGGATTACAATCTTTCTATACCTCCCCGGGGAGATATTTTCCGTGATACTGCATCTTGTGGTGATCAAATTATTCCTGATCCATTCAAGATTGTGCAATAAAACGTATCTATGAATCAAGATGTATACATTGATGTACACTGAAATGTTTCACTGGTTCATAATCATTATAAAGATACAAAGTCTGGCCCAACATTATAAAGACATTAAATACCAATAAAAGTAATAATCAAACAATATTTTAATTATGCATCATTAAAACATATTTGTTGGAAATTTTCTTAATATATGATAAATACAATGCCAAGGTTTCACATAGAAAATTTCTTTTGTGACTAGGGTAGCCCACACAGTGACAACAGCCTCTGACTTAACCCCCCCCCCCCCCGTCTCGGCGACATAGAAAGTTTGACAGGCATTACACGTATTAACCGGTTTAGTTTCCAATTAAACCCCGGCCCTAACAGCTGTAGCCAATTCAAAATAAAAAGACGAACATAAAATGACATCGGGAGATTCCCACGTTCGGCCGACTCTTACCAGGCGTCCATCACGCCGAGCTAACTGTCACTCAAATTGATTCCAGCGAGGGCGACTGCGATCCCAGGGTAACAACTGTGACAGTTCCACATGCCACACATTTGTCAGAACCCCCTACGCTGTGAGGAGGGTGGTTATGAAGCGTCCCCGTGTCGCCATAGCACTGCTGGCGTCTTGCAAGTGTGTGGTTCCGCGTGGCCGACCGCGGCCATTATTTATGCAGTGGTAGCCGCGGGCAGTCGGCAGGCCGCGCTGTCGCCAACTTCATTTACAGCGACAATCAGACGTCGTTTGATGCACCACGGCGAAGCGGCAATCATTTCGCGATACACCGGCACACTGCCAGACACGCTCGAGTGCACGCGTATTACGCACTCGGGCACGCATGCCGTCGCACATGCGCGAACGCCGCCCGCTGAAGTGTGAACGGCGAGCCGTGAATTATGCATGGGCACCGCACTCTACACGGCTACGACAACACGCCGTCAAATAAACGCTGAATAAATCGATAGAACAAAACTTAGCCACCTCGGGCTTGGTGTGCAACAACGGTAATTGAGCACGCTCAGAAGAGATTAATTACATCAGCGGCTAGGGACTGGCAGAATTAATTATTGGACCTTAGCTCTCGCTTGCTCGCAGAGAAACATCTGGACACGTTGGATTGGCTGACTAATTGTCACCCGAACACACCTATTGTGTCTCATTACGATGTCCAACCTCCCGCCCACCTAACCTTGTACTTGGCACTACACCAACCTGACAACAAAGCGGCCATCTTGCCTCTCTGCTATAGCCACACACATACACTGTATACCATCAAAAATCAATGCCACCATAAAACACAACGAATTAATGAAACAATCGCTCACGCGTGAATCCCAATCAAGTAAAACAATCACTCATGCATGGACCCCAACCAAGTAAAACAATCGGTCATGCATGAACCGTAATCAAGTAAACTAATCAGTCAAGCATAACCTATGATCAGGTGCATGTCCCTGAATGCTGGCCCTGGCACATAGTCCTGGGAGATTGTCCTGGCAATTCCAGTAAACACGGCCATAATTTTGATGTGGTTTATTTATGTATATTTATTTATAGACTACTGATGTCAAATATTTATGTTTATTGCTAACAAAATAGCAATTTTGTTGTTTTGTTACAAAGCCACCGACCATATAATTATCTCATCACAGTTTTCAGCAAATTTGTTCTGCCAAAAGAAACGCTGTGCAACATGAATCTGTTCTAAATAGCCTGTTCTTACAGTAAGTATATCAGTATAATTTTCATTCAATACTATCTTAGTAATGTTGGTAAGATTTTGTTGTATAACTGAACGTTTTAAAATGTTCTGTTATAAACTTTGCAAGACATTATTTTACTGTCATAAATTCACAACACAACCATTCATTGCAGCCATAGAATTTGTTCCCCAAATAAGACTGGAACCCTATCCCATTATATTCTCCCCTCCCTCGTCACCCATAAGGCTTGTCCCCAATACAACTACAATGTCTTTGTCACGTTGAATGGTCTGGGCTCAGGTCACATGGAATATCAATTATATCACACATCACTGCTAATATCAAGCATATCTCAGATGCTATCTATTGTTCAACAGTAGAAAATGGTACAACAATAGTGGTATCTTACATGTCTGTCTGCTTGTCCAATCGGGTCGCGACAATTGTCCAGATGTGATTGGTCAGAAGGATGCAACACGCAACAGACGCCAGCATTGAGGAAAAACACACACATAATTTATTAGCCGAGTAATTAACAAGTTATACTAATGCTAATTAGTTTAAATGTTAAATAATAGTTACTTAAATTACTATTATAAGAAGACACGTTCGTGCATTAGTTATATGATATTCATGGGTTACACAACTGAAGTTTATATAAAATTTAATGTTAAAAACAATTAAAACATGCAAAGCCATATAACAAATATCAACTGTATTAAATTATAGATCCCACCCACTTCAAAACACTCAAGAAGTCCATTCCCACACAAAGGAAAGTACCCAACGCGTACAAAGTCAAGGTCGGTGAATCTGGGATAACTGGTTTAACCAAAGCGACAGCAGTGTGTCGGACCACTCACCCTTTTCTTCCTTCATCCCGGCGATGTGTAGACTGCTGGCTGCGAGGCTGGCGGCACTGCTGCCCCCTAGACCCATGAGGGCGGCACTGCTACTAGGGGGGAGGCCATGACCCACCGGCAGTACCGCCCCAGCAGTGGGGATGCCAATGGGGGGTGCATGGGCGGCATGGGGCATGCTGTGCTGGGCCTGCATCTGCTGTCGGAACAAAACAGGCAATGTAAGCGAACTGTCTCAAAATCAAATCAAACTTTATTTCGTAACAACAACAAGAATACATGTACATTAGCAATCAAAACAAAAAAGTGTTGTTACTTGGTGGTCACATGGCACATAATGTGCCCTCTTCCTGTGACCCCAAAACATAAACTTATAAAGTACAGATACATATATACGTATGCACGTAGAATAACGAAATCGCTGTTCTCAATAAAAAAAATTGACAATATAATTTATTTTGACAACGGACTTGACAACGGACTGGGGGAATGTTAAAAAAAATTGATAATCTTTTGTAAATCCAAACAGTTTGTCTTTTTAAATAAACAATTTTAGTCTCCAAACACACATGTGTACAACATTAAAATATATCATAATAATTATATGTTTATATTATACTTTTAAAACGTAACCGAGGCATGTCCTTTGTAAATTAACTGCTAGCAAAATTCCTGTCCATTTTCTTTGCACTGACTGGTCTAATCAGTTGCCATTCGTCGATGGCAAAAAGAAAATAAATTGTTGCGGCTGTTGAGGAAAAAACAATGTGTAACTAAAGTCAACAATTTTTATGTAATTGTTTTATTTGTCAGTGACCAGGAAAAATAAATAAATGTAGAACCCCCATCAGGAAGATGTCCAATCATGGACAAAGACAGTATGCTACAAGAAAAGACAATGAAAGGAAGGGACATAACCCCATCAGGTGGTTGGTCAGGGTGATTTCACACCTGCGGTCAACAAAGTACCAATTAAGGACACTGCAGTAGCGACTCCGCCCAGGTAAAACCATCCTGGCCAGGTAAAACCACTCAACAATGCAGACAGAGGTACTTGCACAAAATGAATGTGCCAACAACGTGGGCAGATGTGTGCAATTACTCGAGTCACGCTCCAGCGAACACGCGCATATGCGGCCAGGGCAAATGAATCTCTTTCGATGAACAAGAGGGGTTAGATTTCAGCGTGAATAAATTATGCCGCCCCGCGCTTGTCGCCGCAGTCAACGCACACTCTCGGATGTTACGCCGGGGCACTCATGCGTGGCCTATCGGTCACACTTGTAGTGTGGCAATACCTGTGTTCATCGCGCTTGGTCGCTCATGCATAACTGATACGGTCCCCTGGGTGCGATGTATGCGAAGGTGACACCCAAGAAGATCCACTTGGGCCCAGTGGGAGGGAGGAGGGGGCTGGAGGAGGGGGCTGGAGGAGGGGGCTGGAGGGGGGGGGGCTGGAGGGGGGGGCTGGAGGGGGTGTTTGTGGCGGGAATAGGGTGCGGTGCATATATTCATGAGGAATGCCCCCAAAACCACATCACAGACACCTAACGATTTCTCGTCTTCCATAAAGGCTGGTCTACGCAGCCAGTGGTTAACCAATGCCATGGCAACCACCTGTGTAGACAGCACAACGGCGACTTCAGACTAGATCGTGGGACTTAGTGGTCAGTCTTCCAAACCAGCTAAGTGCAACTGGACAGCGGATATCCAGAATCATTGGACAGACGAGGAACTATTGGAGAAATGTTACCATATCTTCTCATGTTCAAACCATTTATTTGTGGTCTCAGTCATAGTATTGGATATAACCTTGTATCCTGGTACATGGACAGAGACAAGGTGTGTGGTTCCCGTAGGGGTTACTTGTAGAGGTTAGATATTTAACCCTTTCACTTCCACTGACTAAATAGACTGAACCAAAAGGATGGGGCAATTCACTGTACTGGTATAAAAACAATAAACATTTACATAATTATGATTAGCATAATATAACAATACATACATGGTGATTGTACACCAGTGGGGCACTGGAAATATGTAAGCTATTAATGTCTATTACCTAAAAAAATATTTTCATACGGTAACATTTAAACCTGTTTACATAACACTGCACTCAATAAATATACTAATTAAACAACTAGACTGTTACAACTTTAAAACATAAAACACCAGTCTATATTAAACATCATAAACAATTCACACCATGACTATGTTTCAGAACGGCCACAATAATGAAATAAATACAATTAAACCAGTGCAATTATACATACGCAGTGCAGTGCTGTGTTGTGCACATAAAGCAAGACAAGTTGAAAGTAAGACGGAGAGAGATGTGAGGAGCAAGCACTAACTTTGATCTGATTAAACCATTCTGTCTGGGCATACATCTGCTTCAGGTCAGCATTCTGCAAGCAACACAAACAAAATAATAGAATAGAAAACCCAATTCCATGCACGGCGGGCGGACAATGCAAATGAACAAAACGGCATCGATGTGGACAACATGAACACTCAACTCAACAGATTCACTCTCGTGAAATTAACGGCATGTATTTTTTAACTTGTATTTAGTTGTGTATATTTTTTTAATCATAAATCCTACGAGGTTTCCTGATGACAACAAGTGCAATTAGAATGCAATCTCCCATCCCATTTCACAGCCAACTCCAGCGGCTGATAATATTAATTAGCACACCCAGTACAATGCCACTGACACAAGCTGGCAATCTACATATTTGATGAGATAATTATCTTGATGTATTGCCACTCCCAAGGATTCCAAGTGGTACACTGCACATTTTGAACACGTTGTGGGTCTATTTTCAATATTTTCCTCACAGATGTGTAACCTAAGCAGAGCGCACATACAAGACACCAGCAAACTGTGAGCCTGGGATGTTCAGCAAATATTAATTTGTCTGCTAATGACAATACCAAGGAACATACTGTATTCAGACGTCTAAAAATTATAAACACTGAAAACATACGATACAGACAAATATATTTGGCGTCTGAAAACAGTTTATTCAGACAGGTAAAAATAATACGCTGTCCATATACACGGTGTATTTAAAAAAGTAATTTTTAAGGTTGCTGAATGCGTTCACATTTTAAGATGGCTAAATACTTTCACATACGGTGGCCAAATGCACACACTCATTACAGAGCAGTGAGTGAATGCTTGTTATAAGGCATACTCGTGAAAAACAGCCACTTAAAAAGGAACAACTATGAATACCCGTTTCTAGTCTGCTCTGGATCAGAGTCTATCGACTGATATCAGGACACTGCACATTTGGATCAGTAGATCAATTCTCAACAGTCCCCTGTGTCGTCTATCCAATGTGCATTGCATATTCCAATTACCAACAACACATCCCCAATATACTCTGACGAAAACTCTGTCATCATGACTACCAAAATCATGCGCGGTTATATTTGTTTTACAAAACTATGATGTCATGAACACTGATTTCCAACATATCATCATAGTTTTGGGAGATACTATGATAGTTTATGAAGTAACAGACAGAAAGACATTAACCCCAAAGCAGGGTCCATGCACACCTGAACATTTTAAATTCAAGGCTATTCAAGACTTTTCAAGGCTATTTCAAAAAGAAATCCAAGACTGTTTTAACGACATATGTACTTCTAAGGACAGGGTAGTAAATTTAGTAAACATTAAGTTAACATTATTACTCAACTAAAAAAAACAATGGCGCCAACCACAATGAATTGCCCAATATGCACATATTTTTGTGTATAGGCTTTTCTTTTTCTGGCTGTTATTCGTCACAACAATTGAATCAAACAATATTTTATTGACCAAAATTAAATTCCAGACTTTTCAAGACTACTTTGTAAAATTCAAGGATTTCAAGGCCTTGAATTTGGTCCAATTAAATTCAAGGCTTTTCAAGACTTTCAAGGCCCTGTACGGACCCTGCCAAAGGGTTGATGTACTCACCCCAATGATGGCGTTCAGTTCTTGCATTGTCACCTGTTTCGCCCTTTCAACTGCAGCGGCCACCTGCTGTTGATGCTGGGAACAAATCGAGAAAACGGTAACCACATGCACGTCTATTCGCACAGGTCAACGACCTTAAGAATAACCGTTTCTATAGAAACACATGTAAATGTAACCGCAGCCTGGACCCATAGGGGCCGAGTGAAGATAAAAGGAGAAGCTAACGTTACAATTACAAGTCAACGATCACGGGTAATCTCAATTGCAATCATTTCAGTGAGAGATTAATCTGAGTGAGAGGCGAAATAATATCATTCGCAGACATCTTGTTGGTGTTCTCCTCTTGTTGTCCTGTCCCTGTTGTCAGGGGTGAGGTTGCCATGGTTACTGTCATCTTTTCTGCCTTTTTGTTCCTCTCCTCACCTCACTTTTCTCTCATTGCATTATCCATCACCAGTCTCCAACTCCTTCTGTCTTTTGTTGTAGTTCTCCATTCTCCTCCCACTCTCTCCAAATCTCTCTTAACGCAGTCCACCCATCACATTCTCTGTCTTCCTTGCCTTCTTTTTACCCTTCTTTCTGGGCATCTGCTCTCTTTGCTAATTTTATGTCACTCCACAGATCCCCTGGTCACTCCACAGATCCCCTGGTCACTCCACAGATCCCCCGGTCACTCCACAGATCCCCCGGTCACTCCACAGATCCCCCAGTCACTCCACAGATCCCCCGGTCACTCCACAGATCCCCCGGTCACTCCACAGATCCCCCAGTCACTCAACACATCCCCCAGTCACTCCACACATCCCCCAGTCACTCCACAGATCCCCTGGTCACTCCACAGATCGCCTGATCACTCCAGAGATCCCCCGGTCACTCCACAGATCCATCGGTCACTCCACAGTTCCGCCAGTCATTCAATAGATCCCCTGTTCACTCCACAGATCCCCCAGTCACTCAAGAGATCCCCCAGTTACTCCACAGATCCCCCAGTCACTCAAGAGATCCCCCAGTTACTCCACAGATCACCCAGTCACTCCACAGATCCCCCAGTCACTCAAGAGATCCCCCAGTTACTCCACGGATCACCCAGTCACTCCACAGATCACCCAGTCACTCAAAGAGATCACCCAGCCACTCAAGAGATCCCCCAGTTACTCCACAGATCACTCAATCACTCCACAGATCACCCAGTCACTCCACAGATCCCCCAGTCACTCCACAGATCCCCCGGTCACTCCACAGATCGCCTGATCATTCCACAGATCCCCCGGTCACTCCACAGATCCATCGGTCACTCCACAGTTCCGCCAGTCATTCAATAGATCCCCTGTTCACTCCACAGATCCCCTGTTCACTCCACAGATCCCCCAGTCACTCAAGAGATCCCCCAGTTACTCCACAGATCACCCAGTCACTCCACAGATCCCCCAGTCACTCAAGAGATCCCCCAGTTACTCCACAGATCACCCAGTCACTCCACAGATCACCCAGTCACTCAAAGAGATCACCCAGCCACTCAAGAGATCCCCCAGTTACTCCACAGATCACCCAATCACTCCACAGATCTACCAGTCACTCCACAGATCCCCCAGTCACTCCAATGATCCCCCAGTTACTCCACAGAACCCCCAGTCACTCTACAGATCCACCAGTCACTCCACAGATCCCCCAGTCACTCCACAGATCCCCCAGTCACTCCACAGATCCACCAGTCACTCCACAGATCCCCCAGTCACTTCACAGATCCACCAGTCCATAGAATCTGTCTCGCTACCATGTGACATCACGATCATTACCGTGACATGTGACATGATGATCACCACTGCTAACAAGTCTGCAATTTGGCCAATTTTACAGCAAAACCAAATGGCCTGGGGTTTCACAGAATTCGGCTCCGTATACGGCACTGCCGATTGAGCTGTGAACCTTTCTAACTGCGAAAACATGATGACCAGAGCATTATGGGAAACATCCCCAAGGGCACGGGGAAATTCACGACCTGTGTACTGGTTAGTCTGCACCGTCACATCCGGTGGTTCACAAGAGATGCTTGAAACTGTCAACACAGCGCTAATCTGTGGTCAAGATAACACTCTAGTGCCTGCACATTCCGAGCAGAACAACACCCACATCCCTAACATACAAGTCTTACGGCCATTGCTTGTTGCGTGACTCATCGACTTCGCTGTCCAATCGCCGAGGTCCCTTGTGATCAATACATCTCCAAGCGGTGTTCCCATGTGTGCCGATAACAGTCGGGTGGAAATCTCCCAAGTGTCATGACGAATCGTACACAATCGCTTATAAAGACGTTTCCGTCGCCATGGCAACCGGCCGATCAGGTGGTGCTTTAATGTGGCGTCCGCTGGGACGCGCCACCGGGAAACCAATTTTCGGTGCACACAACGAATCAAAAATCATTCGGTAAGTGATGGATGGCGGCCGGCCAGGCCTCGACGGAGCAAATGCATTTATTGCGATTCCGCCAGCAACATTAATGCACACATAGCCGCGGCCAGAATCGCAAATTATGTCGTTACGTCGGCAGAAGGAAATATCCCATTATGCCACTTTTAGACTGGCGCCGACGGCGAAATCACACACTCACAATGCAGACTGGCTTACCTCCTGAGAGAGGAACGGAATAATCTGGGCGCAGATCGCATTCAGCCTCTTGGCAATCTCAGTCTGCAAACAAAACACATGTTGAGTCACATGATCAGGTAAGAGAAGACACAGCTGTAGTGGCGTGTGTACGATTCAGCTACGCATGATTCAGCTATGTACGATTCAGCTATGTGTGATTCAGCTAACTAAACACTGCATGAACTGTCTAGTTATGTATCCACACCAAACCTTGTGAGACGGAGGGGTACATCATTAAGATCAGGATATAGAACTACAAGATACTCTCAAATTACTGTTGTTCAACAATTGTTATCATCAAGAGTGTAGCAGAAGATTACATTAAAATCATGAGTCGTAAAACAACTGCCCTGGATGCGTGAAATACCTAGAAGGTGGTAATTTAAGAAAACGTTAGGCAAACAAACAAACAAACAAACAAACAAACAAACAAACAAACAAACAAACAACGCAGTGATAGGGCAATATATTGTCATCCTATAAAAACCTTTATCAACCAGCCAAAACTACAACCATCACTAACATAACACTACAACGAAGATCTCTACACCACATAAAACCACCCAGACCACCAGCTGACGTACTTCAACCAAACAATGCTCTTTTTTGCGATCTAAATGACGTGTTCTTAGGCACCGGTCACACCACTAGATCAATCATGCAATAGTCTCGTAATTTATTTAGTTACCAGCCGTCAATCAAACCGCGAATAAGCGCACCAAGGGACTCGAAAGGCAGCCTCCGTGTTACTCGGAAATCCCCAAACTATCCCGCTGAAGCCCATTATCAGACCCACCACGCGTAGATCAGCCGACTGACAGCCAATCTGAGCCCTGCCACGCCACAGGTTATCTCTCCTCTCTCGGACACGTATATTTATTCTCCCGCCTTTCGATGCTTTTTACGAGATAAAATCAGACATTTATATTACTAGTGGGTGATTTATAATTTTGAAACAAAGACACCTCAGGGGAGTGGAGATATTCAGGGGTTATTGGCCATGGTGTCAGTTCTAATCAAAGACAGATCACCAATCAATACGTATACATCCTGTGAACGAGATAGACCCCCCTATAGACACCTACGCCCATAACCCCGTTTTCATATGAATTATTTAACCAGGTGCGCAGTGCCAATTTCACAGCTTCTGAACACAGCCAGGAATAGAAACAAACACTCCCCCAGCAGAAAGGAGTTAATTTGCAGACGTTACGAAACATCATGTTTAATTCCTACCCAATAACATGAGCCACCGGAACCGATATGTAACTTGAGATGATAATTACCCAGTTCATATCTTATCTGCCACTTGCGAAATTAAATGGATAAATATTACATAAATTAACCAAACACAATTACTCCATTTGTTTAAACGTGAAATCGGACCCCACCTGCCCAATGAGGTAACAAATATTTAAAGCAAATTGTCTGCGAATTTCGCTGCCAAACAAATGAAACCCTGGGCTGATAATCAAACTGACATCACGCATGAAATTAATGCTGCGCTGGTACTTTGTTGCCATGACAATCAAATGCCTAATCAATTTTATTACGCGCATTTTCTTGCTGATCATTTCCAGAATCCACGCAATCATGTAAGGAGTGAACACATGTAGGTTAAACACCCTGCTTCATAACCACCCACACCCCACATCAGTTAGGTTAAACACCCTGCTTCCTAACCACCCACACCCCACACCAGTTAGGTTCAACACTCTGTTTCATAACCTTGGGGGTCCTGACCCCAGTCCTGTTTTATGTTCATTATATTTTACACAATTCCTACATATTTTTAGACCAACAAATAATTATCAGGAATTTTCCAAGAAAACGTGACCAATTAAGTTAATTAATCTCCGTTATGACAACCATTTCTACAATGTCAGTGTGACTGATGTGCAATTCCATACATCCTCGTGCCTAAATTGTCCACGTAAATAATTCTCCACGATTACACATTTGATCCACTGGGCAACCCTGAGATGAATTTCCAATCTTTATAAAGTGAACCACGGCTCATAAATAAAACAATTCCCAGGATGCACCTCATCACTGAAAAATCTATCGTGCTTCAGCCGGAAGAAAAATTTATTACAGCCCGAAGAAAAATCCACCTAATTCATGTGGTAAACGGTGGTACACTGGCAGTACAAACACGACTTCAAATAGTTCCACCTCGCTTTACAGCCACCTCTGTAATACAGTTACCTGTCAATTAAGGCCACACTAGTAGTAAGTATAGCCTAAAACCTGTTTTACATAGGCAATAAATGTGCCTGCTAATATGGTCACCCTGCTATTTGGGTCGGGTGACCTTAATTCTGAGGTTCCCTTGTGAATGGTTTGGCTAGAGTAAAACTACGAGCAGCGAAATTAGCGAATGCTTACACGAAACACAGTTCGTTCACTGCCCTGGTGGAACCCATACAATTATCGAGACGGCTTTTACTTTATAGGCCTTCATCATGCCCGGGGCTACTCTCTGGGGCTGGCGAAATTAGTTCATTCAATGCAGGATGACAATGACAGCAGGCACGGTAATGATGATGGCGGAATCACTCACTACAGCCAGGCACATGACACAATCACCAGAGGAGACACATCAAAACTGCAGTTCATTAACGGAGAGTGGATGCATGGTTACAGCCACTGTGGTCAGAACCAACGCCTCCCTGGACGCACTGACCAATCAGAACACAGCGACACCACCACAGTGTGGAATGACATTCATCGCGCATGGATAATCAACACCTCGGCAGTCACATGATGTTAATACTTGCACAATTAACATATCCATGTTGCCACCGTTCTCAAAGACAATAAAACACCATGTGATCACATGACATAGTAATTTGCATGTGAACCCTGAACCACAATCCGCCGTTCTCCATAAAAACAGCAGTGTCGGGCCACGTGACACTAATATACACTACAGTGAAAAATCCACTATAAAACCAACTTACACATTACGGCAATGGTTCTTGCATAAAAACAACCCTTCGTGTGGATTCCACCCACCTGCCCTGCTTAGTAAGCCCACTTAGACAGCACGGGAATGGGGAAAAAAGACAGCACAAGGCAAAAAAGCTGCACAGCGATTGTAAAAAACGAAACCATAAAAAGTCGATATTCGACACAGAGGACTAAAGCAGCCATGAAACTGAAGACATTGAAGTCCTTTTTATTGGGAAATGACAGATCCATCTGCTGATGTGCACATGAGGGTTGACCTGCCTACCCCACCCCACTCCAACAAGTTGCTATGACAGTGACAGCCCAGCCTGACTTGGTGGCTAAAGTCTGCCAAGAGTGATCACTGCCTCTCAGGGCTGGCAGGTGGGGTGGGGTGTGGGTGGAGGGGCGGGGCTAACCACTCAACCACCACATGTCAATCACCCGCCAGCTAACCAATCACACGCCAGCCACCACGTTCCTTCACTCACTTCCCCCAAACCGCCTTTTTCTGGGCCCACTACTGCAGGAACCAAGAGAGTCCCCACAGCCTGCCATCCCTGCTTCCCGATTGCCCTACAGCGCTGGGAAAAGAGGGCTGGAGGCAGCCGCACAAAGGATGCTACGGAGCGACCATTAGGCCATGTGCCAAGGCTGAGAGGGAAACCACAGAAAGCTGATCTGGCTTTTTATGTGGTGGTGTCATGTGAGGTATGTGCCTCACACATCCGCCCAGCGCTATCAGTGGCCACTGGAGCCTTTGGGGTTAGCTCTCAACCAGCTGGGGTAACTTAATAGTCCCAGCACAGACCACCAGATGTGCCGCCCTGAGCTGCTGCTTACTCTGCTCTCCCAGTGGGGTGATTCTCCCTAGGGGGAACCCACCCCACCCCAGCCCTGCCCAGGGACACCACACAACACAACCAGCATCCATCACTTGGGCAACATAATCTTTGCATTAACAGCAGGCGTTTTCAATGTTCACATAATGTGCATTAGTCAGAGGAGCTGGCTGCAGCCCAGATACAACATCAAACCGCAGGAAATAAATGCGCCTGAAAAAGCATGCGGTGGACCCATGATTCAGTGGGGCTGTTGGCCGTGCCATCACATGCAATTGGCCGTTTCATCATCACGCTTAGATTACTGTTCGGGAAGCCCCGTTGAATATCACTCCCAATTTGGTTGCCGGATCCGCTTTTTGCATTTCCCACAACTGCATCTGAGCGTGCATCTGAGCACTGAGGGCAGACATGGGCAGCTGACTAACAAGTCTCCTTGCCCTGGGGGTAGACCCTCTACACCCGCCCACCTCATTATGCATTTTCTGACTATGCAATATTCAGACCCTTCCATGTGTCCAGATAGGTTTGCCCAATGGGTGGCCCCCCCACTTGACCAGATGGGTTTGCCCAATGGGCAGACCAGACCCTCTTATCTTACCACTCTACCATCTCAGACGAAACAGTCCGAATGAAATAGACACATGCCAACTAAAATGTAACCACAACAAATGTGCACTGTACTGTCTCTAATAACCACACCATTGTGTCCTCTGTGTTGACAACTGTGAATAATATATTTCAATAGTCAACAATAACATAATTCACAATTAAACCATTTTATGCTGACATCCCATGGTCGCTAGCCAATCAAACAATTATGCATTTTGAAATGTTTACTTCTCATTAAATATGTGCCAGAGGGGATTTGAAGCTTCTTTTTTTGCAATTTGCGATGTATTAGAATGAACATGGTCATGTTCTTCTTAAAACGACATTCTAACATTTATGTGCTAATAATATGAATGATACTTTTGTCTAATCTGTCTCTGCTACAAAATAAATATTTATGTAAAAACTACCACATCCTTTGCACAAGTTTGAATCAATATATCCGAAGGTCATTACTCCACAATTGTTGCCAAGTCTCTATAATATCAAAGATCAATTTCGGATATCAGATGAGATCATGAAGATGGGTTTAACCATTTTAGTTCAATAATAAGTAATTAGTGAATAAGTTAACTGCACATGGCTACTGGCTCAGTTCGATATGACTTGAGCATATAGCAGATTCTCCAGCAAAGAAACACACACTGTTGAGCTGTTTTATATAAGTTTATATGTTTTATACGTTGACTGCCAATTCAACTTTTGAATCCGTGCTAGTCAGCATTGCAGGGCTTAACCATCATTCTGAAACTGGGCATACACCAACCAACTGTTTTTATGCTGACTAGTTAATACTTGATATGTGCTTAGCTTTACTCTTCAAAATATTATAAATTTCTTGGAATAAAATACTCTTGTCAAACAAATAATTTAATCATGTACTTATAATTGGTAAATTTATTTCTGGTCATAATAAATGCACTAGTCTGCATATCCAAGCACAAATACACATTTATTTTTGTACACATGTAAGAAATGGCACAGACGATATAAATACTTTATCCGACTTGGAGACGTGCCCTAATGATTGCGCCAGGCATCACTTACTACATGTCAATCCTCAGGTATTCCGTACAATACATTCCAGGAAACGAACCCAACTAGAAGGAAAGATTTCCTGGTGATATATTCGCAACTACACGTTTCCCAGACACACCGACATGTGCCATGAAATGTAGCCGAGTGGGGGGGTCGGGGGGGGGGGGGCTAGACCAAACAAACGAGGGCCAAGTGAGGCAATAATACCTGCCAGGTGAACAGGTAAAACATCCCAGGTGAAACACTCCAGGTGTCACACGCATACCCCAGGTAATAGTACTAACACGGGCCACGTGATAAAGTCGGGCAGATGATAATCGTATCCACGCCAGAGCACCACCGCTCCGGAGGCTGGGGTTATTTTTAGCGCGGCGGCAGCAAATCGGATTCAGTAGATGTCAGGATTACAGTGAGTGAGGTCTGTTCGACCTGAGGTGGTGCATAATTTGTAAGGACACTTATTTCACTGTACAGCCAAAATAAAATGGCTGACTTTGATCCTCCTGGTTCATTGCCAAAACATGTACGCATACATTTTCCCACATAAATTAATCACTACATTTGGTTGGACATCTACGCATGTATGGAAGTCAGTCACATACAAGAAATCTGAATGGTACATCTTTCTCTATATCTGAATCTTTGTTATTGTTTCAAATGTGGCCTGGCAAATTATTGTTTAAATTAAATGTTCACGATTAATTCATATTAATATGATCATTGGCATTCACTACACACAATTTGTAGCATATGTAACATCATGAATTTGCTGGGAATCTTTTATATTCAATAATTTTTTAGCTGTCGCTGAGAATAGGAATGTACCCCAAATTTGCTTATGTTTACAGAAAAATTCTTCATTTTGTATTTACTGGCAAGAAATATTATATTGTGTTCATCTGTTGTATATATGTTGTAAATAATTGTACCCTAATAGTAGCACCAGACACTTCATTTACTGACAAGACAGACTTTCAAAGAAACTCAGCACAAAGATGATTACATTTTATGTATGTATATTTATTAGCATCACTGACTTGGGCTTTTTTATTCATAAATGTTTGACAATTTTGAAAACCAGTTCACCAACTCAGGGATTAAGTGATGCAAGTCTCTAGGTAAAAACCTAACATGTAACAATTTGTATAAATTAATAAATGGTTGGTAGTGATGAGAAATCATGAGATTAGACAATAATTTGTTCTTACAAATACACAACTGTGTATATAAAAACAAAGAAAGCATCAGTCGATGCAGGTTTTCAAACTATGTCTCAGTGTTCAATATAACACATCTAGTGAGCATACGAGTGTAACTTGGCGCCAATACAAGTAGTACACGGCCCGGCATAGTCACACCTGGTAAATCTTGTACTTCTATACACCGCTCTGTGTATATGCTTTGGTTACAGGCACACACATTAGTGGCACAAGTACAGGCTAAAACATACAAGACAACGCTTGGACAGTCAGCACGAGTTTACAACCCTGTTTGTCTGGCGACCACCAGTGTGTACCGACTGAATTAAGGAGACGTGGACAAACACGACACAACCGAGGTGCCATGACAAACAGACGGCCATTGTTGAGAGCCAATGAATGCTCCCCGGTAAACACCTCCAATGCCACAATAGTGCATGATATCATCCTGCTATGAAGAGTTTTCTAATGTTTGCGCAGCGGCCAAATTCTATAGTGGCGCGATCTTCACATACAACAGCGCCTCTCTAAAATTACCTGCTCTCAAATCTCCATGTTCATCTCGAGTGGCAAACGACATTTGTCTTACAGGTAAATACTGACTCAACCAACAACGTTTTGGAAAGTAATTCACTGACTTATTTATATAACCATTTAGCAGATACGACTATGATAAAACTTGTTTAATGCACCAACCACATCTAATGATTTTTGTACATTTTAACAAAGGTGCCTATTTTATGTATACCTTCACCTACTTTTTCTAGTCATAATAATAATATAGTACTTATCTTATATAGTTTTAATCTAATGTTCTCCATGCATATGAAAAGCTACTAAATATTTCACGGAAAAGTCTATATAAAGTGTCACATACCTGTTTGTGCATTTCGACGTTGAGTCCATATGACATCTCATAGTACTGGAACAGAAGCAGAGAATTCATATAAGAATCTTAAAGAACACTATTGAATACTTGAATATTAACGAGAATTTCTTGTAATACAGTTACTACAATTGTCTTATAAAATAAACCACATATGTATTTAAGAAAAAGTGATTACCTATATTCAATTATTTCAGTCACATAATGATATCAACATAATTGCAAACTTTGAGAAAGTTACACAGTGCTTCATTTTTAAAGCGAACGATCATTCTCGTTCCTCTTCGCTCACCCAAATCACCAATCTAGGGAGCGATTTATTGTTCGCGCTAATTATGACAACAGCTCTTGTCACCAGACCAAGTGGCGCCAACTAGCGACAAAACATGAAGGAGGTGCCGCTCTACGATTTGAGCCTCACTATGAGATCGACAGTGGGTGTAACATAGTAACAAGTGTGTGGTGTAACGTATGTTCCAAGTATCTTGATAAAATTGTTAACGGCAAGCGTTTTTGAGGGTGGGCGATCCCCGAAGTGCAAGTGTACACTCCTTAAATGGCGTCAGTAACAGTGGATTAAAAAAGAAAGTAAAAATCGCTCGCCTAAATTATTACGTATATTTTGGCAAGCAATTTATCACTCGCCTGGGTTTTTCCAACTTCAAACACTGGTTACACAAACATTACAATTTATCTGGTTTAAGTAACAACATTATGTCAATTGTAGACCACACCTACACCTACACACTGAGCAATATGTGTTTGTACAGTCATTATTAACTTAAAGACCACGTATAAGCAACAACTCCCACTCAACACTTTTTGTCATCTCACAATCTTCATGTATAATTAGTTACTGTATTTTTATTATCATTTTTCATTATGATGACTACCCTGGAAATAACTAAACTTGCATACTCTCATATTGATAAAATTACATAACAATGTTTTATATTAATATTTATGATGCATATAATTTTATTTTAAAAATACAATCAATCAATGAGCCAACCATTCAATCAATCAATGGTGACTTTCCACACCATGAACACGCACTACAAAACATCTCCAATTATATACCCAAAAAAACACCCACATGGCAGCCAGATAGTCTTAGAGGCCCAGTGACAGCCCCACTCCTAGTCCTATCTTTAACCACACTCACAAATTAATGCTGTCTTTACAACAAGCAAAAAACAACCACCCTGGTATCTGTAAATGATCACTGCACCTTGATTTGAACCCAGAAGGAAACAGGAATATAAACAAGCATGAAAACAAGAAGCATGGCCCCTTAGCACTATCTTAATGTAGTTCATGACCCCTTGGTGTTTAGCTGAGTTTGCACCTAACGACCCCAGCTGGAGTGAACCGACTGACCTCTCAAAGATTCCAACTTTGGCATTATTTACATTTGTTTTTTATATGTCTCCTAGCAACCGGAATTGCTAGAATTGGCGGTTCGCAGGAATTTCCCAGCACCCACCGACATGCCAGTTGTAGATTCCAGTAATAGTTGACACATGGAACCAATTTTGTAGAAAGATAACTCAAGAAAACCTGACATTTGACAAGATTATGCCTCAACTAAGCAGGTGCTGATGAGTTGACATGAAGATTGAGCAAATTAAATAGGACACTTTTACTGTAGCTTTATTTCAGAAATATTCCCTCAAGGGGGGTCCCATTACTCACCCCATCATGATAATAATTAGGGTGTTGTGGCCACTTCAAATTAAAGTTCAAAACAAATTATAAAGCCATACCCCAGTTTCCACCTTTAAATGTTAGCACACATTATTGATGACGGTCGATACTGGTAACAACTGCTTTCACACATTATCATATTGAGATCTTACTTTGATTTGTTTTACTGCAAACATGAGGTAACCCATCCATCTAAGAATAATGTTCTATCCCTGACAATTTGAACACCAGACTTTGACATTTAATTTATTCATTTATGTACAGTAGTAGACATTATGAAAAGTAAATTAGTGTGCAGTTGTAATTATTGTAGAATACCACACTGTTATCTCAGTAGCTGGGTTGCTGGTTTTTATTTAAAAAGTATGAATATATTTTGTGGACTTAAAACAAGTGTATAATTTGAAAATGGTTCTTAGAAATGCACACCGTTCTACTGGAATCCATGTTGCCATACTTTGCTCTGATGTTTGTCTTAATTATAACTTCTCGAGATCTTAGCAGATTTAGCGCATACCTTGGTGTACATTCGAGGATGTGCATATTTACACTCACTTTGGAGGGACAGTCTTTGAGATGAGCCACTCACAAGAAGTATCTGCCTAGTTACATGACACTGATCTTACGTCATGTTGCCAATTATTTATCTCAAGACAGATTATCATGTTTACACTATAAACAAGTGGGTAAACAACCACCTCTAGTGCAAACACCCCATTGGCTGCTCTCTGCCTGGTATTGTACCACAACAACATAGTATATTTAATTTTTAACGATATCTGTCATCAGTGTGAAGTTAATGTTTCGAAAATGCTCAGAGAAATGTCTGAATTTATCGACTTAGGTTTCAAGAAATACTATCCACATTTTTACGGTTGACTAATACTTGACTGTGCAGGCTTTCTGGGCTCAGCTTGTTTGTGTATTGATCACTGTAGACACATATCTTAGTGGCATAATTGCTCAGGTTGGCATAAACCACAAACACACAATGCGACTCAACCACAAAAGGAAATGACACCGGTTGAATGCCCTGAAAAGGAAACCTGTGACAACCACAACAGCTGAGGTACCCCACAATGAATGTTGCTGTGGTAAGCCCCCCACCCCCACCCCCCCAGGAGACACACACTCACCCCCTAAACACAATCTATTTGATCAGCCCAGTGCCACAGCTAGGCTGAGCAATTTATTGCAGGCCCTTGAAACACCCCAGAGGAGGCTGGACAAAGGTCACACCATGGGGGTTGTAGTAAGGAGGAGTCTGAATGGGCAATAAACAATTCAGCAGAGAGCCACCTGGTCACGCTTGGCCGCACCCACTGGTCACGCTCTGGTGCACTCACCATAACATAGTGCCTCTGCATTTCTGTCTTCTCCTGGGCCAGCTTTTCGCATTCCATTTTGAGGCTGCAACAAAACACAGGGTACTTAATCATCCCCCATATGACAACCCCTTCTTTGTTTATCGCCCTCGGTCTGCCGGCAGTCCCCGGCATGTCCCATTAATTGACTGCTGTTAGCTTTAGTAAAATTGTCAGAAACCCCATATTAATCTAATGTATGTATGCGGTTGTAGAGAACCGCACTTACCCTCCTACCCCCCACCAATGCAATCCACACTGGCCATAATGTATTCACATCTTTGTTCCCCTGTGACCTTGCCTGTGTCCTAGTTAATCACCCTGCCATCCCATATGCAGAGAAGTCAGCACATTATCCAGGCTACACCACAGAACCAGCCTTAAACTTCCCGTCTTGAGACGAAACGTGCAAAAAAATGACCTCCTTATAAAAACAGCTGACATTTGAAAGCTCCATCCCATGGACACCGGCACCTATTATTAGAGCCGAGCACACCGTCCCCCGAAACAGAGCCCCGGATTGTTTCATTCGCAAAATAACTGTTATTTTCACCATATGTCCGTTTTTTTGACAGACGCACACTGGGGACCCTGAGGTTTGATTAAAATCTGTATTACCCGACGCGCATCACCGCACTGACACGGTCTAATGGTGACATGCACGCATGAACATTTGAACAACAGTTTCATTCAGCGTGAAAAACTTAACGCGCAACTAAAGTAGCCCTTATCGATTCTACGGGTGGGTTTTGCTTCAAATCATCACCAAAGCTAATTATGCACATATCCATGACCCAAACAGATATGAC
This sequence comes from Oasisia sp. SBJ-2009, assembly GCA_964017155.1. Taxonomy (NCBI): domain Eukaryota; kingdom Metazoa; phylum Annelida; class Polychaeta; order Sabellida; family Siboglinidae; genus Oasisia; species Oasisia sp. SBJ-2009. Next base: position 4,701,965 of record OZ024866.1, on the reverse strand, counting down.
AATGAGACCGATTTTCTCATACATAACAGACTAGGAATCCGAGATTATCACAATGTTTCAATACTGAATGTTTAGCCGTAAACACGATGGTGTTAAAATATACCATATTTTTTTAAACAGGACACTTGTACAGGATGTTTTTAAATATTTGTTGTTATAGAGCATAGTCAATACAATAAAAGATTATAGAGTTTGTTTTATTGCTTGGTCATACATGGACCTATTAATATAAAATATAATCAAAAGCAGCGAATGATTATGTTACCGTTATCTTGAAATTCCATACACAAAGGGCATCATTTACAGAAAATATATCTAGCTGATATCAATACTTCAAGGGGCAGTAGAATACACAAGACCAGTGCATCTCAACATTGAGTGTTGACTATAGCTAAGTTGTTTTGTTTTATTGATTAAATAATAGGCATATTTTTCCTATGTACCAATGCTTATTTTATAATGCAACATGAATACTGACTGTTTTGTAGTGATACTGCATTGTGTAGATATGGTTGTATCATATTCTGGGATCTTCACTTAATTACTCCTTTCAACTGGTTTAGTCTAGTGTCCGGACAATATCAAAGGCCTATTAGTCAAACGAGCCAAATAGCTGGTTCTGCCTAGCATTGTACACAACACAATGATTCTATGAATACAATAGCACATGAATTTTCGGTATGAAAAAAAAACACTATCAACTGCTGCTGAAATAACCAGAGGTGCACGTTGAAATGATCTTAAAAAATACTGACAACAGTCATTTAGTGTCTTAATTTCCTGCACTTTATCCTGGGGTAGAACAATAGGAACACCTGGATACATTGTTTACCTTCAGTGGTCACGATGTTGTAACCCAATAAGTATGTATTAACCAATGCTAACATATAGTAGCATATCGAGCAACATTGTATATTCCTGCCGCCCGCGCGCCAGAGACAGTTACAAATTAACTAAATGTGGACACAATGTAAACACAACATGACAACAAAGAGACTACACAAAAAACAACCTCCAATCAGTCTGGCGACCGGGCGTTCCAAGCCGACAACACCAGGTCGGTTGCGTGGCAACTAAAAAGAGGGCATATTAACGGGCATGTTTTATAACATATACGCTATAACACGCCTTGAGAGCTCGGGTTGTCTGACGGGGGGAGGGAACCCCATGGTGATGGTTCGACGTACAATGGCCGCGCGATTCCCACGGCCCTGACTAACTCGGTCGTGTTCCGTCGTTCCACAACCACACGGCTTAGTCACCGAGGGATCTGCGCACAAAAATAATTACACCTCATTCGACTGTAAATCATTTATATGCACGTCTCGTAAAATGAAATAGACGACGGACGCGGGCGGCAGAAATTAGCGACTAGCCGGGGCTGGCGTGCACGATTATGGCGGCTCGACTAGGTCTAAGCGCTGGCCTAGATTCGCCTACCTGTGATACTGCGCCTGTAGGAAGCTGAATTCCTCCTTGATCCGGTCGCATGACTCGGCCACCGTGTATTTGAACGGCTGACCGGGCTGGTGCGGACCCTGCTCGACAGAAAGCGGACGAAACATGACACAAACGGCCGCGACACGCGGACGCGAAAGCTGCTGTTGTTATAAAGCGATGGCGGCGGGCGCTTGATTCGAGCGCGCCTTGATATCGCGCGAACAATGGAAACTCGCTCGATCGCTGGCGTTTCTCCAAAATTATCAACTTACTGGGTGCCGATTCGGATACATCTTCCGCCGTTAGCTGCTACAGCGTCCCGTCGGCGCGTGCGATCCGAAATGCGGCGCCTATCCGGCTAAATATAGTGCCAAATCGAGCCCGGAATAGATTCGTCCGTGGGACGAGCGAGCCCGACGCGGCGGCGAGTCGGCGCGTGTGCGGCGCGGTCACGCAAGCGAGCAAGGCGACGCCTGCTACCGGCCGTACATAGTCACAAATCCGGTAAAACCACGTCCAGTTATCTCCCTCCCGATGTCCGGGTGCTTTCTGCTCGTTCTAGGGACAATCCGTCGAACAGTATCCGTGTTTCGCCGAGATAACCGCTGCTAATAACCTTCCGCACTGTGCTAGCTAGGCGTCCACCTCGAAGCTATCGCGGGCATAATAATCCTGCGCACCATGCAACAATAGCGCCAGCCGAATTATACACATGCCATATATGGAACGCAATCAGTCGGGAAGCATTAGCGAGTCACCCGCCAAGTCGCCGAACGCATTACGTATGCCGCGGATATCGTCAATCTAGCCAATCGCCGACGAGCACCGCGCTGATCGACGCTGTCAATAACGCGGAGGCGGGCCCTCCGGCGATCAATAAAAACGCCGTGACTTTTGGCCACGCCCTTGTCGGTGATCATGTCGGTGACTGCAAATCACTGCTGACTGCTATGTGGACGTTAGCGCTGCCATTCGTTTTTGTAAGCGCGCGAGGAAAGGACGTTTGAGTATGCCGGTATCTGTATATATCGATGTATTTATTTTAGTTGTTATTGCACCTATTACGTGCTTCTGAAGTCGTGTTGTTTACCAACTTCGGAACCATAACGTGTCAGAAAATATAGATTTTTCAAAATGGCTGTGCATATGAACGTATGCGGGCAAGATAAAAAAAAATCATTAATGTCCGTTGAATCGTGTGCCAACTGTACACGTTCACAGTGGCGCTTGTTTAACCGTGGGAGGGATTAGACTAGGCATGACCCCCCGACAAGATTTCTGTAGCGCTCTGATTCGGCGACGCTAGTGCCAATAATCACGGAAGCACGTGCTTTTGACAGGTGCCCGTCAAACCAGACGGACCGCTCCGCGCATCGATCAAAATGCGGTGAACGTCGGCTGACAGAAAGTACGAACTTACGCCGAGCTACTGAAACGAGACAGCCCTTATAGATACGTTTGCGCGGCAACTCTAACCCTAACCCATTAGTTCTGGTGCAGAATGAACCCAATTTGTGACAGCCGTTTGACTGTTCTGCGCTATTTATTTAATTTTAATTATGTGTGATTCTTAGTATCGCTTCACCGTATTTTTTATAACTATGATAGCTAACACCACAAGATAATTTCTCACTAAAGATATTTCAACTGAATTAAATTGAATTTAACTGAAAATAACTGAATTATAATGTACTATTGTATGTCAGCCAGTATTCATATTTTTTTTAATATATCTATCAAATGTTCCGATGTAACGGACCGAGATTGGTTCCGTGTTGTAAGTCCGCTTTTGTGTAATACGTGAGTAACTGCACAAAAGAACACATTAATCATGTTATAAACCTTAACATTACGTCAACGCCATAGAATAGAGTTGTTCTCTGGATATGAGTGTAAAATAAAGTACATCATCATCATTGTTATCATTATGACGTCATCGAAGGCTCTCACCCTAGCAGCTTTTTAAGCCGTGGTGAGAGTCTCCCAACATAGGCTTACCATTGTTAAATGTGCGTTCCACCGTGGGTTTCTGTTTGTTTGTTTGTTGTTGAATACATATTATGTTACAATTCCATTATTATTAGTAGTAGTAGTATTATATTTATCGTTAGTTATCGTTATCATTACCATTGTCATTTTTATTACATTACCATTAGTAATAATGATTATTATTATTATTTAGCATGACCTACTATGTTTACATGGTCACTTCACCATTGACCATTAAGTGTGTTAGCCTACTGTACCAGAAGTTGTATAAGTTTAGTTTATTAGAGTTATTATTTCTATCTTGCAAACAAATTGTGCAACTGTGACCATTTAAATATTGAAATGTAACCAATAAAATTTCTATTTGTCATCATTCAGATGTTCACCAAATTACTTCAAACCCTGTTATGTTGTGATACGCCTGAGTTAAAAGAGTTACCATTGACACTTCTAAACTGTCATCGTCCAACAATGCAAATAAAACAATGAAAATCGCCAAAACTATTTTTACCCATAGCACTTAATAATATTTTTAAAGTTTATAAACGAGATAGCATTTTGTAGTGTATACTATGTACAGTTTGTTTTTGTAATTTTGGGGAATTTTTGTCAGCCTCGAAGATGCAGATGCGAATTTTTGTGTGAGCTAAAATAAATTGTGACTGTCGACGCGAATACTGTTCAACCAGCAAACATCTCCCAGTCTTGTATGTCTGCGTGGAACGATGTGGAGATGGCAATTCGGACACCGAAATTCGCAGCAGGTTACAGCAGGGGCCGCTTGGAGTAAAGTGGAAGGGTCAATGGATGATAGACGCATGTCGGTGTTCAACGTTTGGCACTGGCAGACACGTGTGGCCTAGAGCCGATGGCACTAACAGAGAAACACTGAAGGTGCAGGTTTGCAAAAACAAATGGACAAGAGGAATCGTGGGAGTTGAGAGCTGATCAGAGGAGAATGGGGGAACTGAGAGTGGAGGTTGGAGTGAAGTAAAGTTTCAAGAAGAAACTGTTGAGGAGTAGGTTGAAATGGACCGGTCGTGGAACAAATGGAAGATGAAAAACTGGCAATGAGATCAGATGCCCAGAAAGTGGAAGGAAATGGAGGCGAGGAAGACCGATATTGCGACTGGATGATAGAGTCGTGTTAGAATAATAATTATTGTTATTGTTCTTGCAGTAGCTACTGCCGTTACTATGCTACTACGACTACTGCTACTGCTACTGCTACTGCTACTGCTACTGCTACTGCTACTGCTACTGCTACTGCTACTGCTACTGCTACTGCTACTGCTACTGCTACTGCTACTGCTACTGCTACTGCTACTGCTACTGCTACTGCTACTGCTACTGCTACTGCTACTGCTACTGCTACTGCTACTGCTACTGCTGTTGCTACTGCTGTTGCTGTTGCTACTGCTTCTACTGCTTCTACTGCTTCTACTGCTTCTACTGCTACTACTATTACTACAACTACTACTTCTACTACTACTACTACTACTACTACTACTACTACTACTACTACTACTACTACTACTACTACTACTACAGCTACTGCTACTGCTACTGCTACTGCTACTGCTACTGCTACTGCTACTGCTGCTGCTGCTGCTGCTGCTGCTGCTACTGCTGCTCCTGCTGCTGCTGCTGCTGCTGCTGCTGCTGCTGCTGCTGCTGCTACTGCTACTACTACTACTACTACTACTACTACTACTACTACTACTACTACTACTACTACTACTACTACTACTACTACTACTACTACTACTACTACTACTACTACTACTACTACTACTACTACTACTACTACTACTACTACTACTACTACTACCATCACAACTCTATTGCTACATACTAGACTGCTACTACCTTCACTACTATTATTACTACAGCTGCTACTACTACAATTACTATTATTATTATTATTATTAATAATAATTATCAGTTACTTGTTAATCTGGATCTTAAAAAGGCGGGATGTCGAACCTACGTTTATTCCGTTTTAACAAACACAATTTAGTTTTTGGCATCGACCGACGTGCGAACGCAGAGATCACCCGATCCTACGAGTCTGACGACGAACATATTTAATCATATTTCTAACAATATCTACTGCATCGACAGTACGAAACTTGGCATCAGATGCAGGATGTATTTCCACTTTGTTAGTATAAGAGATCAACAACACATATGACCAGCCACTTTTAGCATGTAAAACTAATTACAAAGATGTTCACGATGTTCATATTTATTGGAGATGTGTAACTATGTCAGCAGAGTCAACGTCCTGTAGTATTGATTGAGACTGTCTTATATATAGTTCTGCGAGTGACTTATTGATTGGAAACAAAAAGCATATTTGGCGCCATGTATTTAAAAGAGTTTAAAAATTAACCATTTACTACTATAGTAACGAATATTAAACCATAAACCTATGCCCGTAGTTTAGGCTACAACAATAATTTAACAAATTTGAAATGTATTTTAAATTCCACAAACAACGTATTTGCGATTTCATAATATATGTGACCTCTTTAAAATTCCATTGACGAATTTACTTTGACGCTGTACATAGCTTGTAAAATGATGAAATCGTCGTGTCGTCGTCGGTTATAATATATTAATTAACTATCTTAATCGGAGGAAATACGAGAAACAATATAAAATTAATAAAATTATGACATGTAGGGTCAAACGAAAAATCTAGGCCAATCGGGTCATGCTAAAATAAATATTGTGTGCTCATTGGTCAGTCGTCGGGCGGATATCAATACATGTAATATGTCAGCCGTCGGGAACTGGGAGATAACAAAATCACACTTTCAAAATAAATTCTTAATAAATCACTGAAAACATAATTATTGTAATTGCAATTGATTAGTTTGTATTAATGCCTTAGGCGCATACAACAAATAAAAAACAGCGTCATCAGGTTCCACGTATCTAGAACGGTGTTATTTAACACAATGTTTTTTTTCGCTAGTCGTGCAATAGGATGCGCAGAACACTGCAGCCAAAGTACCAAGAATGAACGTTGTAGACAACGAACTGCAAATGTGATGCAATTATAATCATAGCAAGAAGAGGAGGAGGAGGAGGAGGAGGTGGAGGAGAGGAGGAGGAGGAGGAAGCCTCACGAGCTGTACGTTAGATGTTTTAACGAGGCAACGTTTTATGAGAACAAATTTATTCTTAGAAAATCCTATTTAATATTTATAGTGCAAGCGTGCAAATCAGACAAGATCAGCAGTGCAGGTAAATTAGTTAAACCACGGATCTTTGGCGGTTTTTATGCGGCGTTCAAGTGACAAGACGAACTTACGCAGAGATTGAACTGAGGACCACAGTGACGTATACAGACAAAAGTCCACTTATTCCAGATGATTGAACGTTGCGGAATATTCGGCACTTTAGAAAATGTGAGACAATGCTAAGTAAGATACGGTATAAGAATATTGTATATAGACAAGCGACGTCTATGCAATGTAGACGTAAACAATGGATGACCGACTCCATATGTAGACTAAACTGCTAGTCTATTGATCTGCGTTTTATTTTTTTCTTACGGGGACGCGAAAAAATCGAATCGGTACACGGAAATAAACTTAATTATTTGTTTCGTGTTCATGTCAAGATCAGAAGATTTTTTTTACTGTGTGTTCAAACAAAAATGTGCGTAATCTAATTCAGTTTCTGCTTCCGTAACCAATTTATTTTCTTGAAGTATGGGCAAACCTACTACTCGAATGATACATAGCAATGAACTTGCGATTCCGCTTAGAACACCAATATTAGGTATTTCAATTATTAAAACCCAACAGAAACTGGTATAGTCACAATTTGCCCGTAAACATATAGGCAGTGGTGCCGTCCTGTTTGACGCGTTAACCAATCAACTACGGTTACGTCATCACGTGATGTGACACAATCGGATTTACCTTTCGTAGCAACCATTTTTTAGTTGGTAGTTGAAGTCATCGGAAGTGATTCATATAGAATCGTTTCGTTCAATAAACGGTTCGCTTTTTAATTAATGAAGTTTCTGGATTTGCCTCTTGAAAGTAATCACGCTTAGCTTCGAATGTGACTGCACTCCCGGACACCCTGCGTAGATCGTAACACTTGGTAACTTACAACGACTACAACATGGCTTTCCAGCGGTGTGAAACTTTTCTGACATTGTAACATGTTGTTGCTGTAAAATGTCATGGACATTAGTGATAACATAAATAAAAAAACATTTATTGTATAGACCACTTATTCTACATGCCATGCCTATTTCGACATCCGATATACGGTCTACACTTTTAGAAGAATTAACAGTCGAAACCCTCATCGCCTCCGTGCCTGTCTCCATTCACCCCTAACCCCTTCCTAACCCACACATACGCAGGCACACGTACACGCACGCACAGGCACGCACGCACGCACGCACGCACGCACGCACGCACACACACACACACACACACACACATATATATATATATATATATATATATATATATATATATATATATACACACCCACGCACGTACGCGCGCGCGCGCACGTACACACACACACATATACTCGACGCACGTAGGCACTACCACACCCACCCAAAACCTAACCGTACCAATCTATTAAGAAATACTAACAGTATAAAATACAGGTTTCTTATGTACACAAAATCTGTGTAATGGTGATTCGTTCTGTAAAGTAAAAGTGTAAAAAAGTCATAAACATAAACACATTTGCTATGGACACTGGTTGTCACCTGGCTCTTTTTAACTTCTTTGAACCGTTGTTGCTTAACTTTTATTTAATTAATTCAGCGCTAATAACAATGATAAGTCTGACGACACTACTAAATAATGATGGAACAACGTTGCTTTAAACTAACGTAACTACTAAATAATGATGCACATGTGTCGTGGTAATTATTAGCAGCATCTTCGCGGAATCAGTTGTAGTTTGACCCAGTTTAGTGTCTCGGGTCCTGCTGGTAGAAGAATGCCTTACTCAATCCTCGTCGACCTAGAGAAATACGGTCGAAATAGGGGTTCTCCAACGCATTCAGTTGTTTACTGTCCTCTTTATTTAATCCAAAATGGTTCCATACGGTTTTTATTTCATCCGCTGAGAATTCCCTCCTGACTTTTTCATTTTCTTTCTGGGTTCCGCTCTTAGACATGACTTGTCACTAGAATGTCTTCCTTCGGAGCGGATGTGACGTAACAAAAGAACTGACGCGCCTCCAATGAGGCTGCGGAGGAATCCATGTGGCCTTTCAACGTACATGAATATGTCATGATCTGAATGACCATTGCGGTCATCTCAAATCCTACGATAGATGAACAAATTGCATATACAATGTTATCAGTATCGGCCTGTCTACGTCAATACGTGCCATTCTAGCATTTACCAGTGCGTATTAAGTTTGACTAACTCTAAGATTACAAGGTATAATAATTCATTCAGGAGCTACTTCAAAAACGAAGTAAAACGGTAGACAGTAGCTACTCACTGAGCATGTGATTAGAAATCAATTAAAACCACGATGCCATGTAAAATAACGATGTCCGACGACAGACGAAACTGTTATAATTATCATCCCCGCCTCCAAAATATATAAACGGAATTAACTTCGTCTAATATTTGGTATCGATGGTCTGGTGTGATATTTTAACGATAACAGACGCAAGACCACGTTTGGTGTTCCCATAGGCGGCCATTATAACGTTTCCTTCATTTCCAACCAAGTTTTAATAGGTCCGTTACTGAACATGTCACACTATATCTAACCTCCATTGACAAACGTGTCTGGAAAATTCATGACATTTAAATACTTCAGTTTTCCACAAACCGCTTTGAGACATGACACCCCTTAATTTATGCTGGAATCAGACAGTGATCTGTCGTGATAACATCGCCAATCGATATGACACAAGTATCAAACAGTACGCAGAAAAAAACGTTACATTTGTCATAATTTGACAGTTCTGATACCGCACTGCACACAAATATAATTTCTACTTTCACATGTCCTCATAGAAATTCAGGCACAACGCTGTTTCTATTTCGTCGCACGGCGAATGGTGGACGAACAATTTATTGTGGTTTTACAGCAACAGGCTAATCACTCGTGGGACAAGACTATGACGTCTGTGGTCATCGGTTAACACAGTTGCATACATTGACACACTTTCGCCGTCTTTTGTACAGAGCTCGTTCTACACATTGCACATGACACGTATGTGACAACAGACAGTACGCTAGTGTCATTAGCATTCGTCGGCGTCATTGTTGTGACCAGTCGACCACTGCCTTCGAGTAGCCTCGTCTCCCGCGTGAGACGGCGATGGTGACGGCGACAAGACAGCTCCTGTTGGGCTGTGCATACCAATAAATCTCGCCACCTCGTACCCAGCCTTCTGCCGGCGTAAGAACAAATCAACGCCCGTCAAACCTCTATTTACTTAATTAGCGAGCTCATATCCGCCCGACGACACACGCCCGGGCGTCGAGCGGCGAGGCAGCAATCAATATGCACCGCGCGGACGATGCTTTGTGCTCGCCGTCTCCCGTGCCGTCCTCCGAATGACAACGCCAAGCCGCCTTTTAGTAGCAACCGCTCTGTCGCGATTAATTGTTGACGTACGACCGCACAAAAGACGACCTGGCGTCACATGTTCGTGTATCTCGGTCGCCGTGGAAATCAATAAACTCCACCGACCGACCGACCGACCGACCGACCGACCGACCGACCGACCGACCGACCGACCGACCGACCGACCGACCGACCGACCGACCGACCGACCGACCGACCGACCGACCGACCGACCGACCGACCGACCGACCGACCGACCGACCGACCGACCGACCGACCGACCGACCGACCGACCGACCGACCGACCGACCGACCGACCGACCGACCGACCGACCGACCGACCGACCGACCGACCGACCGACCGACCGACCGACCGACCGACCGACCGACCGACCGACCGACCGACCGACCGACCGACCGACCGACCGACCGACCGACCGACCGACCGACCGACCGACCGACCGACCGACCGACCGACCGACCGACCGACCGACCGACCGACCGACCGACCGACCGACCGACCGACCGACCGACCGACCGACCGACCGACCGACCGACCGACCGACCGACCGACCGACCGACCGACCGACCGACCGACCGACCGACCGACCGACCGACCGACCGACCGACAGTTGGACTGCGTGCGTCACCACATGTCGTTATTTTGGTAGAAACAACATCGACAACATATAAAGTTAATTTAGCAATGATTTAAAACGTCGACAGGGTGTCTGAGTCGAGCGATGACAGCAATAAATTGAGCGTCGGCGTGATGAATGTTTCGTGGTTCGCGTCTGCCGGCTTTTCGAGATTCAATTAATTTACTGAAGGCAACAATTACAACCATAAACTTGGCTTTCGTTTTTTTATACCTCACAATTAGTCTGGACCTCAGCATCAGAACATTCACCAGTTGCCAGTCGCCAGCTGGTGCGTGTGCGTGTGCGTGTGCGTGTGCGTGTGCGTGTGCGTGTGCGTGTGCGTGTGCGTGTGCGTGTGCGTGTGCGTGTGCGTGTGCGTGTGCGTGTGCGTGTGCGTGTGCGTGTGCGTGTGCGTGTGCGTGTGCGTGTGCGTGTGCGTGTGCGTGTGCGTGTGCGTGTGCGTGTGCGTGTGCGTGTGCGTGTGCGTGTGCGTGAAAGAGAGAGAGAGAGAGAGAGAGAGAGAGAGGGTGCGTGAGCGAATATGCGAGCGTGCGTGTGTGTGCGTGCGTTCGGTGTGCGCGTATATATTAAGACTGTACATATATACAATATACATATATATATATATATATATATATATATATATATATATATATATATATATATATATATATATATATATATATATATATATATATACATATATATATACATATACACGTATACACACACGTATACACATACATATACATACACATACATGTTTACACATAATATACTTCTATACTTATAATATAACAATGTTTATTTGTTAGCTTATTAGTTAGTTAGTTAGTTAGTTAGTTAGTTAGTTTGTTTGTTTGTTTGTTTGTTTGTTTGTTTGTTTGTTTGTTTGTTTGTTTGTTTGTTTGTTTGTTTGCTTACAACCCAAAATCTTCTGCGGTTTTGCATGGTTCGGATTGAAGTTGTGGGCGTGATCTAGCGGTCCCACGAGGATGGTTCGTGGATTAGGACTTTTTCAGAACTGGAAGCGGATGGAGAACTTGGGATGCTCAATATGTATAACATATTTCAAAAGACTACACGTGTCGTTCCATCTGCGGAATTTCATGTTTTACTACACCAATATAAATATAATTATGCCACCTACAAATATCTCGGTGGATGTCGTAAAATTCTGCATTTTTTATGACTGGCTTTTGATAATCATCATCGCGTACCACAAACAACAACTTCATCTGGCATTGCTGAGTGACATGGTTAGTTTAAAATAATTTATAAAAAAAAGTATATAGCATTTAACTAGGTACATACCGTTATCTAGAAAATAATATTTGTATATGCAAGTGTATTTTATTAACATCATTTTGTGTCCCACAAGTCTATCCCACAAACAAAACACATTTGTAGCAAAACAAGGGGAGTGGCTATATCCAGCGTCCCTTCTGTTTCCAAAGAGGCTAGTCTGGTGCCTTTTTACACAATTGTAAAGGAGGGCACAGTAGCTGTAATTCGTCAGCGATCGGTCGAATTAATTGCACGGCTGAACGCGCAGAAGTGTTCCCACGCGGAATGACTTCAGTGGCTGAAACGTCGATGAATGTAATTGTCGTCTGCTACTGTTTTCACTTGGTTGACCGCACGACGGAACATGTCTAGTTATTGCCTACACTAGTATGGATGTGTGTCACAACACACACTATGGCGAAGTGCACATTAAGTTGCAAAACTGTGACTAGGAATTTAGTATTACTTTTAATTTTACAGATCGGAACTAAAGAATGGTGCTTCATTTATTCATTGTACAATCTTAGGGAGGTAGTTACATGTTGCTTGTTGTCTACCGGTAGCATTTCAAGACGCACACTTCACAAAAACGACGTTTCGGGAAACGAAGTATGGCACAACATTGACTCACATTGTTGTTTGAAATGTTGGTTCGTAAATGAAATGTGATTATTGTTTTGATTACTCGCCAATCAAGAAAAATAAACTGGAGATTAAATGACGAAATAACCATTCAATTATAAATTATATATATATATATATATATATATATATATATATATATATATACATAATATATATATATATATATATATATATATATATATATATATATACATACATAATATATATATATAATTTATAATTGAATGGTAATTTCGTCATTTAATGTTCAGTTTATTGTTTTGTCGACGTCGCATATCATACAGGAGAGCCAAGTCTATATAGTTGTTGTATCTTGGTAAATCCAATGACGACATATCCAATGCCAATATTTAAGAGTTTAAAAATAATGACAGTCCTAATCCTGCCTAGCCGGTATTTCGTGTAGGAAAATGAACAAAATAAATAAATACCCTAACATGTAAAATGACACCGCTGTGGGCGGTTCCATTGTCGTGACGACGGTGAGACACTAGTTGTGAGACACTAGTTGTGTGGCTTAATTGGTTCAGATTCTCATCTACCGCCATCGCATCGTGAAAACCCATTCTAGTTCAAAGACTTTTACGAAAATTTATCTGGCCTTTCTGGAAATTGAAAATAAAAAATAACTGTAAAAAGATGATTTTGTAAAAAAGATAATTTTTTTAATTTCTTTTGAAAAATGTTACGTTAATGAGATAATATGATTTACTGAACATACCATACCGAGCATGGTGTTTGTCAAGCGTACTGTGAAAATATCGATATGGAATTTATCGAAAATTGCACAGATTTTGGCTTAGTGCACGCATGGTATATTTCAGCTACATCAAACGGAATACCAATTACTGTCCACATATCTACCTCCTCTACCAGATGCGTACGAGTGAAGCAATATGAACATTTTACCCCACATGTTGCCGGAAATTGTGGGGTATTTTATTATGATAATGACATGAAATCAAGTGGTATAAATTGCTCTTCTCGCATGCACCGGCACGTGAGGACATATGGAACATTCGGACAGTCTTTGGAGACTCTTAGCGACCCGTTAAAAAATGCTCAATTTTGGGGCGAGACCTAGTGACTGTGGACCGCTGTCACAATGGACACTCGAGCTTACCTTCGACTGACTTGCCAAGAACGCGAAGGCCATCTTCTCCTCAGTCAGATCTGCTTCAGACGCAGGAACTTACAAATCCCCGCTCAACAACAACGTTTTGCATGCAGACCGGGCCACAAGTCGTCCTTCGTGTTTCGTTAAATATTGTCGGTTAATCGAAGTTGTCGCAGTAAACATTCCACTGTTCCACCGTTATTCTTTTCCGATTCCCAGGCGATCGTAGTAAACATTGTATTGCAATCTATCAACGCCAGCTGGAGTTGGCCACGCGTGTCGACGGGACGTCGTCACGTGGTTGATGTTCAGCGGCGTGTGACGGCGCACGCACAAGGCGACCACTTCCGGTACGCCGACCGCCCACTTATTAATTACTCCGTTAGTCGGACTGTATTGTTCTCATTCAACGTCTGGGTCGTTCTCTTTTGTCTACACACTCAGCGCGTATGTCGACTTATATGCCTGAAACAAATCAGCGATGTCGGTGTTGAGCAACGCGATAACCGTTTGTCGCTGCCGTCAACTGTATATTTCCTTGGCGTATCTCTCGTGTAAATCAACCGACTATAATAACGTGGAAACGACGTTGCTGGATGTAATCTTGAAAGGGAGACACAAAGCAACACGAGGACATAATGTCAACAGATTGTATTGTCCGTTGTCGTTGTTGCTCGTATCAGCGGCGAGGCCAATAGACTGGAGAGACAGAGAGACCGAGAGAAAGAGCGACTGAGCGCGGGAGTCGTAAGAGCCGCTGCTGTTGCTCTGCCGCTGCCCGCACGCTGTGACACTCATAAATCAACTTTTGGCTGCCCTCGCGTGACGTGACAACTGCAACAGAAGAAACGCAGGTAACAAAAACACGCGTAGACGCCTAATTCCGAGGGGGTCACTCCATACAACGTCAGAGAGGATCTGTCACGCAACGAGACGATGTTCTGTTTTTTGTCAACGACAACGACTGGAGCAACATCTACATCATCATCGTAATTATAGGGTCACCATATATAGATTCATCTACGTTATCATCGTCATCGTCATCGTCATCGTCATCGTCATCGTCATCGTCATCGTCATCGTCATCGTCATCGTCATCGTCATCGTCATCGTCATCGTCATCGTCATCGTCATCGTCATCGTCATCGTCATCGCCATCGCCATCGCCATCGCCATCGCCATCGCCATCGCCATCGTCATCGTCATCATCATCATCATCATCATCATCATCATCACAACAATAACAACAATAACAAAAATAACAACAATAACAACAATAACAACAATAACAACAATAACAACAATAACAACAACAATAATGACAATAATACGTACAGTCATCATCATTATCATTATTATCACCAACATTACAACTATCGCTATCATCATCCATCATCACCCATTGCCATCATTATTACAATCATCACGCTAATAATAAGCGTCATCACCAATTCACCATCATTGTTATTACACATCATCATCACCATCATCATAATAACAACAATACTAATTATAATAATAATTAGCCACCATTGTTTTAATGCAGAATACAAAGCCTATATAGACTCATCCTGTAATAACGGGCAATAGACACTTTGACAGAGCGACGCAGCTCTCTCGCAAAAACGCTCGGCCATTAGCGGCAACAGCGTCTTGGCCGACGGACAAAATAACGAGCGGTCTCACCGCAGTTCCCGACCTCGGCGCGCGTAATCCGAAACGACGTCATCGGACGCCGCGACTGGTCCGAAGCCAACCCGACGCGCCGGCAGAGTACTCCGTCGTA